>VYYJ01001214.1:0-34362 GCA_021029165.1 Cyphoderus albinus | reverse complement strand
ACTTACAAGATGCAGCCAATAGACCAAATATCCACCTCGTAGCTGTGACCACGTTTTGCCAGAACTTCAGGCGCAATATAATTAGGCGTTCCGCAGAGGGTTCTAAAATCAGAATTTCAAGAGGTTGACAGAGTTAGATAAAGTTTTAAAGTTTAAAGAGTTAGCTAAATTATAATAAAACTTTTATAATAAATAAATAAGTAATTAATCACTTCTTGCGTTCGCCTTCAAATTGAACGTGAGTAGCTAATCCAAAATCTCCAATTTTTATCTCCATGTTATCATTAATGAAAATGTTTCCCAGTTTGAGGTCCCTGTGTATGATGCTCTTCTCTTCGTGCAGATATTGAACAGCGAGAACAAGCTGTTTGAGAATGTAGCGGGCCTCGGGTTCAGTGACAACTCGTCGTCGCTTTTGCATTTCCATCAAACTCTGTGAAAGAGAAAAATAGAATAAATTAATACCCCTTTTTAATGTCTCAGCAACTTCTCTCATGGTTAATCTCAGTGAAAGATTTAATATTGATTGTTTATTAAAATTGCATTTAGTTACCTTTTTAGCACATAATTCGAGAACAATGTAAACATTGTTATCATCCTCGAAGTAGGAATAAAAATCCACAATGAACTTATGCTTAAGGTCCCGATGGATTGTAATTTCCTGTAAAAACATAATCAAAGGTACTTTAATAATCACTATCAATTTGGTAAATCAACTGCGTTCTACTAAAACAAATGCTAAAGATCAAGTATTCAAAGAAAACAAGGATCATAATTTATGACAAATTGTTATTACAATAACTATTAGTTATTAACTAACCTGGGCCATTTTTTCACGCTGGTGTGGCTTCAGCAGCAATCCTTTATTGACGATCTTACAGGCCAACAACTGCTTGGTGATAGGATCCAAAACTTCATAGCATCTTGCAAAACCGCCCTACGACAAACAAAACACATGTCATGATTAAAAAACTAAAAAAGCACGACACTTAAATTTATACCTAATCTACTAATTAGAGAAAAATTTAAGCACAATCGATGTCGGAGGGCTTTGGTATGAAAATAATGCCAACGGTAGAAGTTCTAACACTCTAACTCTCCTTTCCACGAAAATCATAGATACATTTCTTGAGCCGTTACAATCAATGAACCAACTTTTTTAAAACGAAAAGAAATAGTAAATAAAGGTAGGTTAATTTAATTACCTTGCCCATGAAGCGCCCTCGTTGATAGGTGAGCTTTTTGTTGCCATCATAGATAATTTCAGGAATTTCTGCCTTTTCCGTTGGCGCTTTTGGGTTTCCAGGCGTGATTTTTGGCGGTGTCCGAGTAACCATTTTAGCTGCTGCTTGCAGGGCACCCACTGCTCCCGGCTGGTGACTTCGAAAATCCTGTCCGGCTGGATACATGATCGTTCCAGCAGTTGCAGTGTAACGGTCGGTGGAGTGAAAATTTTGCTTGATTCAGGAGAAAATGGGGACAACGACGTCTGGAAACGGGAGGAAGAGGAAGAAAAAAGAAGAGAAGTGCAAGGAACAAACTGAACGGTCCGTTGACCGATTATTGAATGACTAGTTGCTGCTGATACAAGTTTCATTCCTCTCAAATTGTACGTTACATTACACAGGTATCAACAACAAACACGAAGCTTTTCATGGTATGATTGCATGTTAGGGAATGTGACCAGCGAGAGACAGGCAAGAAAGGAATAACAAAGCTACACTCACGTCAACTCGCAGTCACAGGAACATAGGAGCAGGAGAAGCCACAGAAATTGCAGAAAGACTGAGACGATGCTTTGGTGGAGAGAGAAAGAAACAAAGCTTTGCTTCCCTCCCCTTCACTCCCATACCAATCATGTCTGAAAGCATGCACATAAAACCAACCGTCCCTTCTTTCAGGCCAACGGCCGCTCTAGTGTGGTTCCAATCACAGGGAAATGTTTCAACCAGTGCTAGGTAGTCCGCGCTCGCTCTGCTCTCACTTTGCCTGTGTCTCATTAAGCCCTGGACACCATCGCAACTTTGTTGTTGCAACTCGCATCATATCATCCCATCGAGAACAACTTTTTTACTTGCTTGTAGCAATAAGCTGGGTAATTGACAAACTGAAACTTTACCTACTTTGCGTGTTGCATCCACAGCATAAACTTTGCCCTCGCATGGCATGGCCTTACTTACTACCAGCAACATTACAGCATGCAATAGACGAATTGACGAGTAGACCGTCGTGATATGATATGATGAGTCTCTTCGATTTTGCTGGGCCACTTCCACTTCGCGTTTCTAGTTGATACAATATATAATTTTGAATGTATAAAAAGCTTCAACTTTCTGCATTTTTTTGACAGGAAAAATTGGACTGGATGGATAAGGTTTTATTTTAACGAATGCGAATGTCTACTTTAGCTGAGAACAACGGGAAATAAGGGATAAACCGCAGTCGTTAAACATATATATGTTTTATGTGTGGATGTCAAACTTCGAAATTATGTCAAAATGGTATTGGCTGACACACCTATCACGTCATTCAGCATCATTGATTGAGTATTATTACTATTCTGAGTAACATGATTTAATGGCCGATATACTGAAGTTACAAGAGTGCCAATTGCCAAAAGAAATCGAACGTCAGACGCGCTGTCGCTTTCTTATTGGCAATCGCATCGTAAAAAAAATCATGAGAAATGCAATTGTTCATGTTCCAGTGAACCATAACTTAATCAAACAATACAAAACAAGCCTCTTATCAAGAAAACTTCAACTCTTTTCACCTCACCTCACCAACTCCAACTTTGTTCCTGCTTCCTGGTTCATTCGGCTGGCAGCTACAATTTCCTAGAAGTATTGATTGCTCTCGTGCTATTGTTGAGGTGGTAAGTTACCGACGACGTGACTGGATGGAGAGCAGTTTCTCGAACCCGAACCTGTCACCAGCTCGCCTGGCTCTCAGTCTATCAAGCTGGAAAAGAAGCACACAAAGAAAGGCATGTCATGTTTCAAATTATAATCCATCCAACAAACAGACTTCAGTTGAACTTAGGAACCACAAGCATTTTCCCACATTATGGAAAGGTTCTGCTTCTGCTGCTGCTCTGGAACTAGGCAAGTTCAAAAATAATACGGGGAAAATGGATAAATCAAAGAATGCTGCTCCAGTAAAGTAGTCCAGCTCCATTCTGCTATTTCATTTCGAATTTCGACTTGGTTGGTTGGACTCACTCGTATTATTTTAACATGTGAATTCTATTGTGGGAGCAAAGGAATATCATATGATAAAATACCAATTTTTTGCTCTGCAACAACGCGACCAGTAGGACGAGAACGCGTTCGAACGGCAGCAAGCAGCTGAGCAACAAAGTAAAAACGTTTCTAGCCTTAGCCTTACCATTGCAGTTATATTTATATTCAAGTTTAATAGTGCTTTGAAAACCCTTCATCAAAAGTAAAGCTGAAGCAACGAAGCTTTTAAGATACATAACAAAACATTCTGCGCGCTGTGCTATGTAGCATAGCGTAGCTTTTTGTGTCGCTTTGCTCTATTCTATAGACTTTTCTCTCTGCTGCTGCTGCTGCTTCATGCACCCATCCACTTTTTTTCATGCACTTCTATTTCGAAGCTCGCAGTCGCATCCGAGCTGTCCACTTGGCAACAACAAAAGTTGAGAGTGAGTTCTGTGAGTGTTTCAGAACAGTTTCAAAGAATGTGTGAAATTCTTGGTGGTGTGTGATAAAATGAGTATCAGCTGAGAAACAACGCTTTTATCCTGGAACATTTAGTTAATTTTAGTAAAAAAAAAAGACACTTGAGTTAGTTGAAAGGGAAATTTGAAACTTTGAGTAATGTTTCGTTAACTGCTTAAAGTGTTGGAGTGTGCATAATTCTTATTAAAAAAACAATAACTTGGAATTATTGAAATGATATGGTTATAGTTGTGTCGTGACGTAATTTTTCCCTGAGTGAATCCTTAACGCTGTCCGATAACTAGTTGCTGTTGATGCGGGCGGAGTGGGATTTTTCTTAAAAGAGGTACAGACATGAGCTGTGGCATTGTAGTATAATAATTTACAATCCTTTGTGTTCATTTCATTTTGCATGCTGATTCAAGAAAAAAACTTAAAATTCATGCATCGTTATGCATGCAAGATTCTTATGACTGGCTACACAAGTAACTCAGTATTAATTGACCTAAAGCAAGAAATTGCAAAAATTGTGTAAAAATTGGGCTGCAAATAAATAATGAGAGGTAATAAAATTGTGGAATTGCATTTAATGGCGTGGTTATTATATGTTGAATTTTGCAGAGGTGGCAAGTATTATCACTACTGACACTTCAAAGGACTATGGGAATTCGCTCTAACGTAGTGTCTCTTTGCAAATAAATAACCTATTCATCAACAGAAAATTTTCTTTATCCAACAAAATCAATCATGTCGTCACCTAGTGCAGGAAAAAGGCGTATGGACACCGACGTGATCAAGCTGTAAGTTGAAGTGCACATTTTCTACTTATTGTTAGCTTAATCTTCATACTGCGTTTTATGTTACAAAACAAAGGAATGAATCAGAGCTGGGACGGAAAATGAGTGAATTTAGTTGGTGACAAAGAAAGAACAAAGAATAGTTGAGTGCTACAGTTTTCATGGATCGCACAGTCATAACATAGCCAGCCATGAATTAGTGATTTGTTTGCTATTCGTAAGAGTGCAGTTGAGTTACTTTTGAGCATTGTAATTACACAATAGTTGATCATCCTCTTCTGTAAAGCTTAAAAATTTAATCTTTGCTAACTGTGCTCACGGGGAACTTCTTTAATTAACTATCAATGACCAGGAAACATGACGGCAAAATTAAGCCAGATTATCTAATACGAGTATGATTCGTATGATATGAACATAACACATTACCCCATTAATAGCTTTTAATTTTATATGAGACAAATTTATGAAAATTGAAAGCTCTTATGAAATTGGTTTCATTTCATACGATGCTGTTAGTTATGCAGAAATTAATATCTTTCTCCTCATAATTAATTCACTTATAATGGATGATATAAGGAACTTTGTAATTTCGTCTAATAAATCATCAAAACTGTTTAAGCTAAACTAGTTTCAAATCCACCCTCAGACAGAGAGCTAGAGCAGTCAAATAAGATCATAAAATGATATGAGTGGATTGTTAATCATGCAAAACAAAAACGAACCTGCTATGATTGCCTTGTATTAACTAACATGATCAGTTGTTCTGATCTTTCACCAAATAAATGAAACTGGTTGCCAGTAGTTACGCAAACTGATCATTATTACGCATTGTTCTAGCAGTTAAACTCTACAATCTGTCCATATTATGCACTACGCATTTATATTAACTACGTGTCAAATCTAAACAAGAAATCGTATTTCAGCTTCAGTAAGCTTCAACAAAGATAGATTTAATGAAAATGTTTGTATTGCAGTTATTTATCAATTTGAGAACAAAATATTGAAACAATGGAATTAGTTTCACTAACCAAATCTTTACTTGCCGTAAATTGAGCAAGCCAAGCATTTTCGTTAGGGTTTAGGAGGCCCATGGATGATGGACTTGGATTCTTGGATATAAATATATCTAGTCTATTACGCATTATAATTTTCTGTGTTCAACATATTCCATCGCCCCACATGAGTTTCCATCAAATGCTCAGAGCTCAACAATGGTGTTACTGTTAATGTTAATATTACTTACTACTACGCAGACAGAGGCAGTTTAGTTTGTTGAGGCGCAAGTTGATCAACAGAATAATAAAACTACTTTAGCACGTCTCACACATCCGTACAAAGAGCCACAGCTGCAGAAGCAAAAAAAAATGTTAAATTGAATTGAATACATTGTATACCTTAGTATTATGATATGAAGTTAGGATATTTTTCTCATCACATCATCGCCACCTCCATAATACCATGAGGACAAGCATAAAAAAAAGGAAGGAGCAGCAGGAGCATGAAAATGCAGAGACATAGATGGTTTTCGAACACTGAGCACAAAAAACACTCGTACATTAGAGAGCAGGAGAGCGCAGTAATGGTAAAAGCTGAAAAAAGTGAGTTTCAGTCTTGAGTGAGGATACATTGCATTGTCATGCTTTTTCATCGTCCACAGCACAGACTCCTCGCCAGAACTGTTATGTGCTGTGCGAAACAGCTGATCGACCTTGTTACGTCAAACGTCTGCTGTATGTGAGATTGTCTGCAAGCCTCTCCCCCTGAGAGAGTCACGGCGATTCCTGCAACGTTTACGGCCAAAGCTGTTTACCAATCGCAGGTTCTTTCTTCACTCACATGCTCGTTCCCTCATCTCGCTCTGTCGCTCCTCGTTTTTCTCCTCTCTTTTTTTGTTTTTTGTGTGTGTGCATGTGATATTATTCTATGATGTGTGCTAGTGTGCCTGCTCTTTTTACTGCTTCTCCGTGAGACTCTCCGAGTCTGATATTAGAATTTAGAAAAGTTATACCAAGAAACATGTTTCCTTTCTTTCGATAAAGTTGTTGACGATGAGGCAGAGTCTTTATATAATTTCTGTGAGCAGCAAGAGATTCTCTGCCTTGCCTTGCTTGCCCTAAGAAACTTTGTTGCTAGAAAGAAAAAAAGCTAAAAGTAAGTATTAAGTTGGTTAAAGAAGTATTTAGTCTAGTTTTTTAGAGAAGCCCTATGGCCGTATGAAATACTCACAAGAAAGAAATCTTACACACAAAATCTGACTTTGTTCTTTTCTACTTGACGATAAAACGATGCGATGCGATCTTGATAAATGAAAAAACGGTGGTGGTAGGGTTTTGTTGCGTAGTCAAGTCCTTTGCTTTTTCACTTGCTGCACTGCACAAAGCCGTAAAAATACATTGTTTCTATGTATATTGTTAGAGAGAGATAGAATGTTAAAAAGAAACATTAGAGCTAGCTTTTTTACTATTCTTCTTTCTTTGCCCCTTTATATGATATCTTACGCGATGATGATCGCAGTAATAGGACAAAAAACAATCTGGCAATAATACACTGTTTAATAAGGCAAACGGATTGTGTTTATTATTACTATTATATACTCTGTTGTTTGATCAAGTTTGATCTTACATTAGCCTAGCTTCTTGTTCAAGGGAGTACGTCGTGGTCGTAGACTTTGAATGCAATGTTAAAATGCAACAACTCTGGGCCACCAGTTCAGATGTTTTATTAGAGGAATGCAAATGAAGAAAGGCCTTAATGTTCCTGATGAATATGGCCTGTTCTTTTGCTGTTCGTAGCGTGTAAATAAAAGTATATTCATACATAACACCTACAGAGCTACTTCTTTCTTAATCTCCGTCTCCTCGATTGAACCAAGTTAACACCAAGAGACCAAGTCATGTCAAGTCATGTTGGTTCGTTTTGGTTTGGCTGGCGAGGAAAAATGTGCTTTTGAGTTGTTTGGTTTGTTTGGTTTTAAGAGAAAACCTTCCTTTTTCTAGGATGTGACCGTACTCGTTTTCGTTTCTTTCCTGTTTCTTAGTTGATTCAATAGGTAGGGATTTATACATATTATGACGCACACCTTCCCTTCCCCTTTTTTACTCACTTCATCATTATTGTTGTAATCATTATTATCGTCGTGGTCGTCATTTACGTGTGTATTTTGTGTCCTGCCTGTCCCTATTAGTACAACGTAAGAATAGCTTTCCCTTTTTCTTCGTGGTTCAAGAGAAGACCACTACTTAAATACAGTAAATATTGTTGATGCTCTCATTACTCTTCTTACATTACTTTTTGATGCTACGCTACGACGTGCCACAGTAAAAGCTCTACAATTTTCTGTAAACAGAAACAAGACATGTACGAACATTATTATTATTGACTGTTCACAAGTGTACGAATGAAATATAAGATTTGTTAATGACTGTCATTTCGTGGAAGATATATCAAATTGGTTTCAGTCTAAACTAATGTCATGAAGGTTTGATTTCTTTATGCAACTATTGTTATTGTGCATATTAGCAGATAAAATTATGAGCGAAACGAAACGTGAACACAAGGCATTCAATGAACGATTGTGTGGACGCAGCATGAAAACTTAACTTTACAGTCGGAGGAACCGACCTATTTCTCTCCGTTTAATCTCGTAATCTGAGTGGCCGTTCAGAGAGAACAGAAACTCAGTAAACTTTATTGCTGAAGACTTCAGTCTGAAGTACATTGACATAATTTTAAAGCATGGACAAATTACAATGAATAGTAGAGGTGAGGTGAGTACCTGTGTCAGAATTGCTTTTGCTTGTTATGTTCAATGTTTAAGGAAGTATTGTAGTAGGCTAAGACTAACAAAACTGTTAGACTCGACACTCAAAATTTTGGAACGCTCGATCAGGCAAAGTAACGTAACACTCAATATAATATGCTAATGAATAGCCATAGCAGGATAATGAACGGAGAACAGAGAGGAGCAAAAGCTAATGAAGGAAGGGAGGCACAAGAGAAACCCCAGTTTCTCGTAAAATGAAGCTACAAAAACGTCAGGTGTGCAATGAAATTACGGAGAACAAATACTAAGAAGGAGTATAAAAAGCTATCATGTTCACAAGCACAATGTTCTTCAAATTTCGAAGAAATCAGGGCAAACACTTGGCTTACTCAACTTTAAAAAATTGAAATGAGACTCAAGTAAGTTTCAAGAAATGCAATACCAACATAAGCATAGACGACCATTATCATGGACCGTTTATTCCGAGAATAACGTTTATGGTTCGATGTGCAAGCTGCAAAACGAGTGCTAAAATGAGATAACGAAAAAATAGCGAGTAATTATGTATATTATTACTATTACTAACAGGGAGTCATGTTGCAGCAAAACCAGAGAACAAGCTGTGAGTATCAGCGAGGTAGTTACAAATGAGATGCAAACGAACAGACTGAAGAAGAAGAGAACATTTTACTATTGAATTTAGTTTAGTTTTTGAATACTTGCAACATAACGGGCGATCGCTTTTTGTAAATACAAACGTATGGGCACATGAGCAAACTTAGTCTTTTTTATTACAGCCATTATTAGAGTAAAACATTGCGACTGTCTGTTGCCAGCGTACAAATTAAAAAATTACAAGGAAATTGTCCACGCAGTCTTGGCATAAATGCCAGGACATGTACTTTAATTGTACAATTATCAATTTTGAGTATATAACATATATTATGTTAGGTTAAAGGTTAAAGGCTATTTTGACTGACACGCACTTGATGGTCATCAGGATGATAAATTTCAATGCAATGCTCATGTCCCTTAATGCGAAGTCACATTACAATATATTTGGCTGATTGAACAAATGAAAGGCTTAAAATTGTAGTAAGATTCGTCAAATCTGAAAAAAGGAAGGCCCTTGAGTCCTTGAAAGCAATTGTTATAATAGTAACATCACGACTTCTGCATGAGCAAACGATCTAATCATTGGTTTATGTTGCTGACAAAAGTGCAAAGGTGCAACTCAATTTTCGTTTTTCGTAGCCTGAGCAAATCATTATTTGACAAAGCTGAAGAAAGACGCGTACGCAATTAAGCAAACAGATAAAGTATTATATCATAAGTGTTGCAATTTGACAAGCGACTGTGTAGTATTAGTATGTACATGATTTCAGAGAAAAATCAAAGTAAGCATCAAGTCACAGCGTTTAGAAGTGTCGTCTTACTCTGATGGCAATGCATTACATTGGATACAGAAACACTATAAAATTGATGTATTGTATTAGTTTAGAATAATCAACGAAGAAGGTCAGCACGCACATCTTTGTTACTGTTAGTATTTACGTTATTTGATGGTCGGGAGAAGGTGACTCATTGCCTTTTCTAACAGACTTCTTTTCAGTTGTAAGACATAAGAAGAAAGAAAAGATCGATCGTCATATATGCATGAATGATGATAAATTCACAAGGAAAGTGATTGTGATTTTTTTGCAACCGTGAGAAAACGAAGGACGCCGGGACTTGATAAAAGTTGGGTAAAGTGTACCAGTACCTTCAATAAAAAGATTTTTATTCACAATTTAAATCGTGATTTTATTATCCACTTACCACTACTCTCAGTTGCACTTCCATCTCTGCCCAGGCGTGCATTTCATACAATAAACTGGGGAATGATCATGATGCATTGATATTGGAGTTGGTCCGAGAAAAACCCAATATCGAACAGGTTTACGTACGTCTAGCCGTGTTAAATGATAAGGCATAGGTTTGAGTGAGGTGCTTGGCGTGTCTTTTAGAACATGTCAACGCGCAACGGGTAATGTATGTGTATTTCGAAGACTTATATATTGAAGACGAAAGACTGAAAGACTAGGAAAAAGAGCGTGGACACGAAATAGAGTACTTTGCAAGTTGGCGGAGGTACTTTAGAAAACTCCTCTCTCTGGTACAGTGATGGTCTCGTCGTTATCGACCCACACTCCGTTTACTTTTACCTAAATACAGCTCACCACGTTTACATTAGCCGCTGATATTCCATGCCTACAAATAGATTCCAGTCATGCACACAAAGAAAAACTGTGCAGTGTGCACCATATTCCGCTTTAATTATATTTCTGCTCCTTATTTCACTTTTCTTCCCACAAACTCATTCTTTTTAATGCAGCCTAATTATTATAGACATAAAACAGTAACCCGCATCTTCCAGGAGTTATGTAATTAGCTTTTCACGTGAAGGGAACAGAAACCGTTCAGATGTCCGTAGGTGGATGTCTGTGTCCTCTTCAGTTAGTTACTGACGTTTCACTTCAGCTCTGGCATCCGTCTACTAAGATTAATATACTTCATCAGTTCTTCATTAACATGGTGAATGCTGGCGCACAGTCACTCCTTTGTGCATAATTACTTTGATGATGACTAACAAATGATCCAGAGAGAATCTCTCTGAGAGATCACAGTACAAAGATAATGTAATGCATGCAATAAATCGAATGGAAGTTAATACTCCGAAGACAGTAAGCTGTCAACTCCTTTGTGAACGGAAGTTTAAAATGTTCAAGTAGGAATTCGATAAAAAATCATAAAAGATAATTTGAAGCACAATCGTTGTCTGGTGCAGCCATTATCTGAAAGAATATAATATAATTTATGGGTCGGAGTGAATGTTTCAAAGAGTCATCGCGTTCGATTTAATAGCTAGGCTTTTTTTCCTTCGTCACTCCAGCTATAGTTGATGACTCTCACTTATGCAAGCCATGCTAACTAATAAGGAGAAGCAAACTGCAATTTGACGAAAAAAGAACATTTCTGCTTTGCTATAAATGCAAAGATTGGTGGAAAATATAAAGCCAATGTTGGTGTGTAATCTTTAAATCAACACTGCTCAACACAACTTCATCGCAGCTATAACGTCGTGCAGTTTGTCAGACCTATTTGTACATGACCTACTTTTGCTCTGTCTATTTAAGTATTTCCCGGCAGAGTGAACGTGTGTATAATATAAAATTATTTCGTTATCTTCAGGTTTGCCTTCATCCTCATTATTCTTACTCACCAAGGGTTATAATATGCATAAGTGCAAAGGAGAAACGGTTTTCGTGGGACGTTAGTTGGTTAGTTAACCAATGTCATTTGCATAATACTATTAAGTATTAAACCAACTTAAGAAGGTGGTAAGGTAAGAAGTGAGCTTAACGAAAGTGTAAGGAAAGTGTAGAGATTGGTCTTGCGTTGCTGCTGTGCGATGTTGCCCTTGTCCAGGTTAATTTTCCACGCTGGATTTATATCGGAAGTTGTGTTGTTGTACTTTGCAGCGGAGCATTACTTATTTATGCCTTATGTTTCGGTACGCTGTCAGCTAGAACCTCGTGAAGCCTTTTTACACCATTTCATTTACGTGATTTATTATTGGATTACTACTATTGACAGAGAAACGAGAAAAAACTTTATTATTTGAAGCAAAGACTGCCTTGATGAACCAAAGAGATGCATAAATAAGAGAGTAAGCGAGAGAGAGATTTAGAAAACTGTGACTTGCTTTTGCTTCAAGTGGAGATTGCTGCAGTTGAGTTGAGGCTGTTTGAGTGATGCTGAAAAGTATGTGATATGACATAACTCGAACTTTTCCCAAATTCTCTTAAAGTAGTGTTAGCAGTTAAAGGTGTCAAAATATTATTGAGTGCAGCTAGCAAGTCTTCTAGAACAGTTTTTTTGTCCCGATTCTCTTTACGAAACACGTCTATACAAAAGGAAATTGCTTTTATCATTTATTAAACTTTCGTTAAGCGTAAGTATGTACTCCGTTTTATTTCATGCGACGACTTCTGAATATAGGCTCTGACGTATGATGAGCATTGTAGTCCTACTGAATATAGTATTTGAGTATGAACATAGGTTTGAAGACTAAAAGTAGAGAAAAAGCCTCATTCAAGTATAGATTTGGTTGCTAACATGTATACGTACGTAATGCCAGTGCATACATTTCATAACTGAAAAGTAGGGGAAAACATTCAAGTAATAGGTTGTGCCATCAAACAAAGCAGAAAAGGAGAGAAGTAGAGAGAAAAGTTCAACTTTGTTACTCATCTCATCTTGTTTCTTTCTTTCTTCTGGCAACGAACGTTTCCCAAACACGTTGGTGTTCGCAGTTATATGAGACTGAGACTACCATAATAATGCCTACGTTGTTAGTTGATGCTGATAGGAAGCAAGGTTGCTCTGATGCCAGTAGCAGGAACGGAGAGAGAAAAGAGGAAAAGGGGAACAAGTATGAACTTACTTCACTTCTTATCGTCAATATCATCGTCGTCGTCATTTTTACTTTATTTTGTACGGACTTTACTTGTATACATAACGACAACACTTTTCAGACGCGTCCACACACATCCTTCCCTTTATGCTTCTTGTCCTTTCATAATAATCTTGGTAATATCGCCTCGTCTCAAGTGATTGTGTGTCAACAGTGTCATGTACACTACCTCAGTGCAGTCATGTTCTTTGTTTGTTTATTTAACGATTACCGTAATGACATACGACAGTGTGTTAGATTTAATGGTGCAGATTTCATAAGTAACCAACTTAAGACAGAAAACATGAATATTCATAACTTTATATGATGATGACTTTGGTAAACAGTTGCACTTCTTTATACGGCCACTCTATTTGCGACATTCACCAGGAATAGGAAATGCCGGGAAGGAACGCGTTTAACCAAACTGGAATGCAAAAACGTTCTTAGACATTTTTCTGAGCAAATCAATTTGTATAAGCTTACCTGTATATTATGTAAGCTTTCAAAGATAAAAAGAAAGTATAAAACTATATTTCTTATTTTTAATAAGATCAGGTACTTTTTTGTTTCCTTTTATAAAACTCCTATGTGGCATTTTTATCCCACGTGAAATACATTAAGTTTCAGTTTTGAATTGCTTACTTTGATTCTTATTTACAACAACTTTGCATCACACGGTAATAGCAAGGTCCAACTGTTTTGGTTCGCTCGCTTCCAAATCAATGTGTCCTTTTAATAGACGAATATATTCACGGAACTATGTAGCATATTATCCAAAAGAAAATTTATTTAGTAAATCTTGGAGATCCGGACTTGCTGGGTTCGGGTTTTATCTGCCACAAACTCACTGTGGAATATAATGTTGTACATACATGTGCTTCATATTACTGGCTGATGATGGGCTATGTGCTAGCAGGTTTCCACTTTATTCCACTATCTGAGACTTGTGAGAGCCAAAGCGAGAGCAAACACGCATATAGCACAGACACGGCAGCTTGGAACGAGGTAGCTTAATGCTCCTTTTTATTCTTTCTCTCGACGAAAGAACGAAGTTCCATAATGTGGGACCCTTTTTTGTCCGTAGTTGTAGCATCCAGCCAAAACATACCTAGCAACAAGGAATGGAGAATGGAAAGGAAGAGATGCATGGTGGAAAAGTGACTAGTTTGGTATTTGTTCGTGCTCATCTCTGCACGGGATGAATTGTTCAAGTTAGATACATATATTTTACGATAGAAGATAATAATAATCGTAGTGTCAAGGCAAGTATTCTGTTCAGTACTTTGTAAAGGTCCATGGGCATAACGTAACGCACGTATGTTTTATATGGGACCGTTTGCTGCATGGAACTTGCTGTTGCTACTCATGAAGTTTTTGTTCGGATTGACAAACTGTTCGTAAATAAGTAGTAAAAAGTGAAACTTTCATATCAAGCTCTATAAATACTAGTCTAAAAATCATACGCTTCTGCATGAATGACTGCTTAAGAGTTTTAGCTGAACTCATTTCTTGACATAAGTACTCAACTCGCCAACGGAAAGCACAGCCGTTTCACTTTGGAAATGAAGTGTAGGAAATTTGATTGCACTGCTCTTGTGGAAGAATCGAAATCACAACATCTAATTCAGTGTCGAAATAAATAAAGTAGTGCATGCTCATGGCAGTACATGATTTTGAAGGAACTGTACACTAGGTCACAATACACCACATCTCATCACACATCCAAATATAATATTGTCACTCCGAGAGTCTGCTTTCCCGAGTTAATGGTATGATAGATTATACGATAGTGACGTGGTGGAATCATTCACCTTTGTTTTCAGAAAAGGGAAAAAAATCTTCAATGGTTACCTACACATAGGTTGCGTTGTTGGAACACTAGTTGTAAGGGAAGATTTGTGTTCAACTTTATCATAATCATGTCATCCGATGGTACTTTGTTGGAATCCTTTCTGGAGAATTACGTACTCACTGCACCAAGTGTGTCTGCTCGCTTGTTCATTGTACATTTCATAGTGGTTTATTGAAGTAGAAGTCTTATCATATACCTGAGAGATGGATAGGTGCATAAAAATGGATGTTACTTGATCCAACAGTCATATATAACTCAAAACTCAAAGGACATATTTTATTCCGAGAAAACGAATATTACATTTTCCTTCCGTGTAATTCTCTTGTCCGTATAACATGCTGCAAGGTTAAGAAGGAGAGGAAATTGAAGTTTGTATTGAACATTTCGTTTAGGTTAGGTTATTCCCTCCTACTTTATTTTATGTCTACTAACTTTCTTTGTGGACTTTGGGATTTTGACCAACGCAACATGATTCAATAAAGGAGAGGCAGAAAATCAGTTAAACAGAACAGACCAACTGCAATTTATTGAGGATATCTGTTATCCTTTCCTTAATCGCGATCAATATTATGCAATTTATGCACAACTGTCGGCCAATTGTCAATTTACCTACACCAGTGTATTTCAGATGTCAACGTCGAATCCGTCTGATATTTTGCAAGATAACAGTTTGTTGATTTAGTGTTGTATACAACATCTAACGCTACACTTGCATATTTTCCGCTATTTGCTATGATAGATTCAAACAATTATGATATACATTACATGATATAATAAATAGATACATAGTGCATATGCTAAGTATTTCTAGCGAAACATTTCAAAAGGACACGCTCGCAAATTTCAATTTCTTAATTTTGTGAGAATTCAACTAAAAACATAAAAAATGCGTGATTACATTTATTATTCTTTGTGAGATGACAGGGAGAAGAGACGGTGATATTAGGGCAGGAAAAAATGGTGATATCTTGAAAATGTGATCAGATGGAAGCCAAAATGTTTCGTACATTTTAGTCTCATACGGTCATAATAACTTAATATCGGATGGATTCGACGTTGACACCTGAAATATCCTAGAGTCAGAGATCTTTGTTCATAAATCTCATCTGTAGTCCATTCCTTTTGCTGGACCTTCTCCAGTACTGTCTCTGACGTAGATCAACTCTTTGGCATTAGATGTTTTGGAACTGAATGTATTCTACTTTCTGTTATACATACGAGTCAGTACAAAAGCTAGACAGCTGTCGACATCAATAATGAAAATCGAAATCCACTGCTGAGTTTTTCCGATATTCGGATTTATTTTATGACGGAAGTTATGATTCAGGTCATTGATCACGATTTAAAAACTCGCCTCCTGACTTTGCAGAAATTGTTGTCAATGAACTTTGTCTAAAAAGTACCTATGAAACAAACAAAGGTAACCTAAATTTGATATGCCTTGTTGTACACGTATGGATTATGATTCAGTCTTTGAAATTCAATGGATTAAGTTTTAAGTACATAACCTATATACTAGATAATATGCATGAATGCATGTTTTTTGGGGAAAGTCACTTGAAGAAAAATTTGAATAAGAGTTGGGTAATTTCTTCTTGTGGGTTTTTCCTTGCTAAACTGGAAAATGATCAGTGAAATGTTATGACGATTATGATTAAGATAATCCCGAGCCCAATAAAACATGAAAAAATATGTAGGTTGTTACCTTAATAGTTAAGGTTTCTGCAAATTGACGTTATCAGTGAAGCGAAATATGGTTTTACTTTGCATCCTCAATTCTTTTTTGTTTTACTGTTGTTTTTTTTAGTATTTTTCTTACAGAGTGTTTGTTAGCTATAATAAATTTCATCGCGTCTCACACAATTTAACAGTACATGCTACTGCGGTACTCTTAATGTTTCTGATCGGGGAAAAGTTGTTGTGTAGGTGGCTTACAATGGCTAAAGCCGTTATATTTATTCCTCTCGTCAAAGAAAATATTATTTTTACGCCTCATTGTAACCTTTCAGACGCAATAACCGAGTCAACCTTTATTAGGTAGCATATGCAATCAAACTACAACCAGCACCGCTTGTCTTTAGTAGTATCATTTTTTGGACGTGAAGGAAATTTTTATGCAAGCTTTTTTGAGATTACGATAAAACATTATTGATCATATCTTGTTTTTAAATCATCGTCACAAACACTTGATTGTGAACGTGCTTGCCCTAATAATAGTCAATGGTATGAGTAAATCAAAGATTGCTTATTTTTGTTTGCACGTTTCCAAAAATCTGCAGTTTGAGGTGTACTGCGATGAGACTTTTTATGACATGAGGATGATTTTTATGGATGTTATTTCTACCTACTTTTAGTGTTTTACTGACGTCCTAGAGACAGTCGTCACTGCATCTCATGGTGTCGTCATACACTCCAAATTATTTATTTATCATGTCATCATCACATCACATGTATTTTTCATTTTCTTCGAGTGTCTTTTAAAGACCATGTTCCACTAATCGTAAGTGCACAGTCATTATACCTATCATTACCAGCCAGCATATTACAATGATTATCATGATGAACTGTTTTCTTGACTGCAGTTGAAAAATGGGTAATCACATCACATAGCTGAACATCCTCGTAAGTGCACAGTCATTATACCTATCATTACCAGCCAGCATATTACAATGATTATCATGATGAACTGTTTTCTTGACTGCAGTTGAAAAATGGGTAATCACATCACATAGCTGAACAAGAAGGGAAAAGCACAAAGGCTTGTTTAGGTAGTTTTATATTTAATGCAATATCGCTCTTCATTCTTTAATGCACTCTTTGAAGAAAAAAAGAGTGCGCTATCAAACACCACAAAGGAGTAAAAATAAAAAATACAGCATGGGTATATTTAGATATCAAATGCATGAAACTACATTTTCCATTAAAACGATTCTGCACTTTTGTGCGGTGTGGTGGTATGCATTTGACTAATAATATTCTCGTTTATACACGTTTTTCATTGTGCTGCATTTATTACAAAAGTTTTGAGCAAAGTCAGCAGTCTCCCTCCTCCATTCTGCCTCTCTGGTTAAAAAACTACAATCGTCACCGTGCGCTCTGCCATGGTAGTTTTCGGAAATATTGTATATTTGTGGATAGCTTTCTCAACTAAACTCCGTTGTTCTCTACAAAAAGCAGACATTCATTTCTTAAGTATATCCATCCACCATCCATGATGAGTTTCAGTGGAAGTCCAATGAAATTGCATTCGTAGTTCTCTCCTCGGTATTACGTCTTTTTTCCCTTATATTGTTTAAGTTTAGCAACAAGACTATGAAAGAAGGAAAAATATTATAAAGGTTTAATGGCACTCCTGAACAGTGATGGTGCATACAATGTTTGTCAGGAAAAATGAGCGTAAGGCAAATAGCAATTGCTCGATTGCTCACTTGCCTGTTTTGCCTGGCAGGCAGTCATATGTTCACAGTAATCTATATAGGCGAAAAGGCAACCCTAACAACACGCCAGGGCCATTGCCCTGCTCCCATGCTTGCTCATTGCTCACTCACAAACACAAGTCGAAAGAGAAAAAAAATTAGTTGTGTGCGACGCAAGCAAGTTAGTAAGGTCTTTCTCTCCCCACGCTGTTCTAAACTAAAGCTCGTTTCTGGCTCAATGCTACTGCCAATGGCAAGTATCATCAAATCGTCATCCGTCCATACGACTCTGAAAAGTATTTCAGAATAGAATATAAGAGGAAACATTTTTAGGAAAATATAGACTTAACTGAACTATCAGTATTATGTGGATATTTTATGAGAAAGAAAGATCCGACTTGTCTACCAGAAGTTGTATCAAGTTATCAAGAATGTCAATGCGATAATATTGAGTACACATTGCACACAGGTTGTACATCCTAAATCCTAATGCTAATGACAAGAAAATATTTCTCTGAAATATATCTGAGCTGAGATATCCATGCATCCAGCGGAGTGGAATAACATTTCCAAGATATGGAAGGAAGCTTTTCGTTGATGAACAAGAATATTTTTGGGTCGGCTTTCATGGTGTTTCAGCAGCAGGAATACAGAGTAGAAAAGACGAAAACCCAGAAATGACAATAAGGAAATGGTTTACGTTTAAGTCTCTCACTCTCGGTGTCTCATTTCTCATGTTTTTGTGTAAAAGGAGATGCACAGTCAAACAAAGGAACATGTGGTAGGTACGACATTGTAAAATGCTAAATAATCTTTTCCAGTAGTGATCCATTGGTCACAGCAGCAGCAAACAACAGAACCAGCAAAAATGTCCTATCCCATTCAAAGGACATTTAAATTGTGCAGGCTTAAACTTTTTCTTTGACACTGATTTACTACTTCAGTTGCTAATAATGCTGCTGTCTGTTGTGTACAGGATTTTTCTCTCTGGAAATCAGTATCGATTACCTTCTAGCCTGCTTTCACAAAACGCAGTGTTAATTGTTAATGTTCTAGTATTGCATGATGAATTTGTGGTAGATGAACCTTATGAATGGCTAATTTCTACTTTCTGATGTTCTATCCTTCTCTGTACAAAATCGACTCGTATTATAATGCAATTAATATTTTCGCCACAAGCAAATATGAAAAAAGCCATTAGGAGTTTTTGCGTGGTAGGAGAAAGATTTCATGTCATATTTGGTTTGGGTTTAGCATATTTTCTCGCTTCGAACTGTCTCATTTATTTTGCTGGCCGTTTCAATTATCTCCATTTATTGAACTCTTTAAAAATAAAACGCCGATACCATTGCCCTCGCATGCTTCTGGCACTGAATTCCCGGAAATGAATAGTGCTATTTTGCTAACAAAATTGCCCTGATACATGTAGGCAATTTGGTGAAGTGAATTCTGCTGAGTTACAGTTGTGTAACTGGATAAATTACCTATTTATTGGTTTGTGAACTAGTAGAAGACTGATGTAATAAAATATCAAATGGTTATTACACTCTTCCAATTTGTTATCACTATTACTTTTGTACGGTGAAACGATTTCTGATTTTGAGGAATATTTGGTTTCTCAATATACCTTACATTTATGCTGAAATGTTTAACTTAAGTTACATTTGTACTTTTGAAAAGTTTGACATGATCGGTTTACTGGAAATCATTAGACCAAGAAAATCCGATATTACTTATTGTGAAACGATTTGGAGAAAATTCAAATCTCTTGTGGCAAAACCAAGTATATGTTACAGCTTTTGAATGGTAAAATTGAGGGCAATCTTGCAGTTCAAATTGAGAATTGTCAATATTAGTCTTGTTGTACAAAAGCGAGATACAGAGAGCAGCAGAAGTGAAATAGACCACTGCATAAAATATGACAAAATTCTGTGACTTAGTACCTATGCATTTACATATTCTGCAATGAACTTCTGAATTGTACATAAATCCTACTTAGGCTGTAATGAAGCATGCACTCAGATTACACAAATAATATCAGCATTCGGCTCCAGGGAGATGAAAGATGAATACTGGATACACTATTCATTTTTTAGACCTATAAGTTTGAGATTTGTGTCGTACGCGAATGTCATTTTATCTGTTGCCAATCTAGAAATAAAATGTGCCACCCAAACAGATGTGATGTGAGGGGATATGCGTACTAGCAATAAGCTTGGGTATGTCCTGTCCATCCATGTCCATCAGTAGCGAGCAGCGTTATTTTTTCTTTGAATGACGGTTTGGTATAAAAGGTCAATGATATTTCTTTCTATTTGCGAACTCCTTTTTTAATATTCATAAAACTGATAATACACCATTCTCTGTGCCCATTTCAGTCCTTCCAAATAGCAATTTCTGTGTTTGCACTTGCAGCGCCTCGGCCTTTGCTCACGCCTCTATTTTCTTGTTATTATTGTTTGAAAATAACATGACTCGTATGCGAATTTATACTGTATTTTGCCATTCTTCTCGCGTAAAATGTGTTGTCCCAACTCAAATTCAGCAACGAAAATTACATATTGCAATACATTCATCATATTTGCCACACCAAATAAATTGTCCTGCCCACCAATTTGCAGAGAAACTGCTACAGACATCTCTCCCTGTAATAAATATTTTACTGAACAAAGTCAGGCGAAACCTTGGGAAACGTTACTTCTGGATAATGCAATGGAGCACTGACGTAAGTATAAAATCATTTTCTCCGGGTGTAGCGGCTTCAAATGGAGCATACTTTCTCAAGAATTACTTTCTGTTTCGTTGATCATAATTTCAATTTCAATAGCAAGGAGCACCACTGAAGACACGCTGTGCTATCCGACAACATTCGTTAACCAATGTATCCATGCATCCAGAGTTCTTGGAACTTTTAGGAAGGAGAATGGTTGTTTGGGGAAAAGAAACTCTGCTAATATAATAGGAAAGCTGAGAGTACTTTTTTGGAAAGGTGGAATTGGCATATTGTATCCGCAATCCGCATAAATGTTTACACTTACACTACGCTCTGCTGCCAGCAATCCTTGTACTGATTATGTTTTTCCTTACCAACCGATGCCATTCTGTTTCACTTTAAAAATAAGGTTCCTGTTCCGTTCTTCTTCGCTTAACCACATTATTTCGTGTCATCGTCTCCGTTCCGTTAGTTCGGTCTTGGTCCTATTTGCTTGGGTAATAAAGTGTTTTTTTTTCTACGCTGACTCGTAAGGAAATACATTGATTTTAGCCAGACCTGGCCTGGTCCTAGGAATATGGAATATCACGCTGCCAAACATAGCATACACCAAACCGACCGTCACTTATCCACCCATTCTTTTTTGTACGAATATAAATTTCTTACCACGCAGGACAAACATGCATTTTTATCCATCATAAAATATTCTTGTGATTCATTACAAAAATGTTTGTGTATGAAAAAGTTTTGCATTACTAATATTCCATCTTCTTTATTATGATGGGGACATGGGGAAATGAGGCATATGTATGATTTGTCCACAGTAATAGTAAGTGCTAAAATATTTTATTCTTTTGTTTGATAAAGACTTTCAGTCATTCATTTCTTTTTATCATAGTCCCATCCCAACCCAACGTCGCATGTTCGAAGTGCTGAGCAGCGGCAGCTGAGTTGTTAAGTGTACTCATAACATAATACAAAACAAAATGTGGTTAAAATGTAATACATTTTCTACCGAAGCTTTGTTGCCATCTGAGAGCTCAGAGTAATTGGAGTATAATGAACATATACACAGGGAAAATCGCATGACCATTATTATTATTATTAGTGAATGCGTAAAACTTTTATATACGCGCTTAATATAGGAAAAGTGAGCAAGGTTGTTATAACAAAAGAGTTGTTCTGTTCTTCCGACCAGACCACATTTTAAGAGGTCATTTCAGAACGACGACTTTTCTCACATTTTTTCAAATGTCATAAACACATACGCAGTGAGCTTTTCACTTTTTATGCTCAATCAATGTGGGTAAAATTCTTTTACGCCTGACTCTAAGTTCTGCTGACTAAGACCAATCACACAAAGCAATTGCTAACCTTCTTTGTTCATTCTACGAAAACAAAGTAGAATTGAAGTTGTTAGTATTAAGTTTTAAGGGTGTTCTTTCATTTTAGGAAGAAATTGTTTATCAGATGTTTAGTTCAACATTTTTCTGTCGACCTATCACGATCATTATCACATACATCAGATCCATCTCATGAGTTCCAGTGGTTACAAAGTTATAAATGTATTGACCAAGACAAAGAACTAAGACAGGACTAAATGCATGGTCAACATAGAAACAGAACCTGAGAAATTTTTTTTTAAATGTCGTTTCGGTTCACTGTTGTTAAAACCCAGTGACTCAGCGTAGTTTTCTTGGTGCCCACAAATCCTGCAATCTGATTAGGATGACAAAGAATACATTATTTTAATAACATACGCTCTGTTTTTGGCCGACATTCAACTTACTTTGCATAAGCATACGCACACATTTCTGATGAAGTAATAAATAATTTATCTCTGGGAGGCTGAGCAGTCCCCTTGTAATGAATACCATTTTCTTTGTGGTAATGGTGATCTTTGCCAGTGACAACGGCAAGTAGAATAAAAGTTGACGCGCTACTACTTCGCTGTGCTGGGGACTCGAATCTACTGTAAAGTAAGGATATTCTGCTGTGAGTGGAGTAGGTACGAAATGAAAGAGAAAAAGCGTGAAACGACTTCCTTGGGTTACTTTTGTTATATCGTCTTTGCCTAAGTCTTTCTGCCTGTACTATTTCTCGCCAAACTCACTTTTCCTTCTTTAACATTAACTGCTGTTTGGTCGTAGTTACAGCAGGTCGACAGCTGGTGCTGGTGATGACGATGATAATGTTTTAGAGTTGTTAAAGTGACAGGATGCCAGGGCAAATATGAGACGCGCTGCTCATCGTGAAAATAAATAGGATGTGTGACAAAGTAACTACTAAGAGAATGCATCAGTGTTATGTGCCACACGTTGAGGGCCAGAGAGACATGCGTACGTAGAATGCGTTATTAGTTAACCAGTAATGGAAAGTGCGTTGTTGCGGGGTCCCTTGAAAATAGCAACTCGAGTTTGGCTACATACTTAGAACATTATAAGCAACAATGAGTCAAAAGAAACTGCTGTTGTTACTAAGTCTCAGTAAGCAAACTAATGATTTGGCTGATGAGTAATGGTAGAAGGAAACTTATTTTTCAGTTCTGCTGCTACTGTGAAGTTGTAAATGCTTTTAGTTTTAGCTGCATGCAGCATGCTACATACTTGCAAGTCAGCATGCCCTACTTCCATTCACTCACACTCACTGAGACACCAGACTGGCAACCACCACGCCATTGCATTTTAGGTAATAAAATTCTGTTGAAAAAGAGCAAAAAAAATGTTCGTGAGTGAGGTAAAAGTAAAATGCTATATGCTCTGATGGCATGCCTTTGCTTGAGCATGAGTAACCTGCAGTAAATTTTTGCAGAGACATTTGCAGAGTGTGGACCTTCACGCTGTAATTGTTCAGCTGTTTTAATACCTATTTCATTATATGAGGCGATTGATTATTATTATATTATGTTGTTGCTGGTTACCTTGTTTCGGGATTGTCTTTAATAGTAACATTCCTTCAGACGGTATGATTTATATTATTCATCTTGAAACAGCTGAACTTAACGATTACATGAACGTGGTAATAGTGCATAGTGCACGAGGAACTGCATCTGAGTGTTACATGTTATAGCAGCAAAAATAAGTGATGTTATCGTAGTATGGTTATAATGAATGCTATTATTATGCTTATTTATCGACAATAATATACAATTTTAGAATCCCATGCCGTAATATGACTGACGTGAATAGAGCAAGTCGATACTATACACATACACAATAACTAATAGGAACCAAGGTATAATAATATGTCACAAGCCACCAAGTTTCAATATTCAATGTTATACCTGAAGCTCAGACTATGAATGATTACAGAGTTTGGATGTTTTTTAAAACTAATGGTTTAATGTTTATCAATATGTGCATATGATATATGTATGTAGAAAAGAGTATCATTAAAATTCGCATTTCCATAGATCTTCTGAGAAATTCTTGATGTTTGATTTTTCACGTCAGTGGAGCGAGAATAAAATATTTCATATTACTATAATATGTCATGTGTGAATGCATCACATATATGCATTCATAATATTCGGAAAAGATTGAAAAAAAGCTATGCGCGTGGCATTTTTGTTTTCCCAGTTTTATTCCGGGAATGTCAGGTAGAATGAAGAATTATTGAAGCACACTGGCTTTACAAAAGCATCAGTTTTCCTCCAAAATTAGAGGCGCTTTGTCTTTTTTCCATTGTTCATACGTAAATTTATACCTTGCTACTAGGTTTCCATAATTGTTTACTTTGATTTGATAATCAGTGCGTAATTGAAGTTGTGTTGGAAATTCTAAGTGATAAAGTGATAATCGGTTCTTGTCCTTGTGTAACATCTTATCTATTCTAATTTTACCTTGCGTTGACACAAGTACGTTTTCCAATAGTAATACCTATTTACTTGCAAATAGAATTTGACTGAACCTACCCGAACAAAAAACGTTTCGTTCGACCAACTCCACACATAATAATATTCACTGCATTTATTTATTTCATCTTTTATCTCTTTTTTATTTTGCATGGTGGTAAGGTTATTTACGACTGGATATTCAGCATGTGTCATGTGCTAATCAGGCGGCTGGAACTCTACTGGATTCAACTGATTTTTATCGTCTTGTGTCTTTAAGCATTTTTAAAAATGTGTTTATATTCATTAATGTTTTTCGAGAAGAATGTAAACCGATGAGTTTTACAAAGTGGGAAACTGAAAAATATTCTTTTAGCTGTTATATTATGTAATAAACAAGTGGATACTACCATGCTCTAATGTTGCGCATTAAATTTTTCAAGTCCAAGTAGGTTTGGAATAATAAATGAGCCTATGGACTTTGCAACAATAAAAAATGAAGGTTTATTGGAGTTGTTGTTTGTGTAGAAAATTTAAGAATAAAACACATGATGCAGTAGGATTATAGCATAATACAAGTCGACTGTTACTAAATTACAATTTCGTATTTTTCTCTCTTAAGTTTGTTAGCTTTGCAAATTCATTATTGTTGCTATAATACGTATGTACTGAGAGAAGAGGAGGCAGGAGGAGTACATAATTACGATTTGACTTGTTCATTTGGTGTCTGTGCAGCATTTTGGAAATCACTTTTCTTTTGTAATATTGAATTATCATTATTATGCATGGTGATAGTCTTTTTTGTGCATGAATGACACATCTCGACAGGCTTTGGAAAAGTGATTACGAAAGATACGGAAGAAGTGGATGAAATACAACGCTTTAAACCTCCTTTAGATTTTTATCATTATTCGGGTTTCTCGACTGGAACATGACGAGACTTTGCAAAATATAACAGACTGTATAGGGAAACGGAGCCTAGAAGCGATTAAGAAGAAGGTCAGACATTTCTGCACACAATGCCTACTACTAAAATTGCTCGCCGGAGGTTGGATTATTTGTTTGCTGTGAAATATAACAAATTTGGGTAAGCAGCTGCAGTATATTTTATTTATAACGTACCATGGTCTTGCGTAGTACGTAGGTATACGACGCAATATTTTGGCGTTGAACACAAAACACGACGCATTGTCATTGTTGTGGAAGGAGAACATCTACTCTGCAACAGAGATGTAACTTTTTTTGCTTCGAATCTCGTGCTTGTATGAACGAGTCATAAAAATACATTTTCTCAGTTGTTTTATACCTATATTTCGACTCACCAACTGACACTGACCTTGGCTTGCTGGTGTTGTCGTTATTGTTGCTCAGGAATGGAATGGCAAATTACAATGGGCAATGAGTGCCAGACAGAACTCCCATTAGACTAAAAACACAATTGCATCGACATTATGGAGTTTAAAGGACAACATTCACATTACAATAAAGGTTTCACTGAAGCTGGACAGCGTGGTGCCCAATAGAAACGTGGATATTCTAGTGTTACCACGAATAATCCACCAAGTAATGTTTGTATAACAATCTTTCTAGTGTCTAGTTGTTCATTTCAAAGGTAGGTATTAACATTTTTTATGAGCTAAGAAACCTGACGTGTGTCACTAGATTATGTAGACCTAAGATCAGAGATTTTAGAATTGTTAGCCATTAGAAATACCATTACTATCTCAAACCTCTTCTATGTTCTAAATTAAATGAAACAATTATGCTTGTCTATTCTAACTCTACGTGACTAAAATGTTTGGTGGTCGAACTATAGGTTCACAGTCTAGCTAAGTAGTGTGTAATGCCAAATTGTTTAACACAGTCAGCAAAATATTTTATTCAAGCTGCAAGGTGTTTCCGCAATTTTCCTTTTCAATGTCGCAGTTTGCAATTAAGAAACTGTTGTTTGAAGTATTTTTCTATTTTGTTTTTGTGCACGTTATATGTCCGTGACAAATTGACAAATGATACTGGTTGTGTATATTAACAAATTGTTAACGCAGGCGACCCGATTTCAAGTATGTAAGATAATGACAGATCCAAAGATCCATCCAAAACACATTACATACTCCCAGTGTTCAATATTGGATAACGAATATTGAATATTACATTTATTCTGTAAATCATCCAAGGAAAGTTTGAACTTACCAAAATCGGAGTCGTACGTGGGAGAAATAACTGGGTAATATTCGTTGAACGAAGCGAAGGAGAATTATGCTGCGTCCACCTTTAAACGATAGGTTTATTTATTTAGGAGAATTTTCAGTAACTACTCATTAGTAGAGCGTATGACGCACCACTCCATTACCTACGGCGATGTCCTATGCTGGAAGATTATTGCCTCATTTACACAAGGCATTGCCAGTTTTCCACATTGTTAATAAAAAACCAAACCTACGCAATTCAGAAATCGATCAGTGTTTGAAACACTGAGGAAATATCGAATGCTGTGAATGAAAGTGTTTAGAAGAACATTTCATAATCACTCAACGCTAGAGTAAATAAATTTGTGTGAGTTGAAATATTATGAAAGCTTCAATTGAAGACAGATCTGTATAAATTCAAGTAATTGTGTGTACAAGATCATTCTTACTAGCATTTCATTATAATGAGTCTCGTTCTAATTGGTTGTGCTGTCGAAAGTAACATGCCTAAAATCTATAACTTTATGGTGCAAAATATTTGTGTGTAGTCAGGGGCTTCTTCGTTCTCTTAGCACTTTATAACAATAAACTAAACTATACGCGACAACTGTTCAGTGAAAAGTTTGTCTTGGGAATTATGCGATTTTTTGTCTTACTCATCAAGATTTTGAGAGTGAACACGTACAGCAAAACAAAGTTAATCTTTATGTTTAGAAACTGCTTAAGGAATGGAAGTTTTTACTCTGCATCAATGCAACATTTAGAATTTATACAGTAATTTAATGTTATATAATAATCATATTATATGAAGATTGAATTATAAATATATTTCAATATACTTATATATATTATTTTAGTGCAGTGGAGGTGGTGGCACGCCTTATGCTGGCTGACTATATGCATGTGCGTAATGTTTTATTATGATCTTTTTTTTGCGTTTAAACTTACAAACCAGATGGCTGAAAGAGATTCCTTTGAAGTAGGCATTATTTGGCTGTGCAGTTGTTATAATATGCGAAGGAATACGTAGGCAACGCAGATAAACTACTTTGGTCACATGGTGGTAATATAACTACTACTGGTCTGGTAAAAAATAACAACAACGAATAAGTTTTGGTTTGATTTCCCTACGCTTATTAGCACACATTATTCCAATGGCTTTAGTAAGTTTTATCACATTTCGTATTTTTATTACAGTTTACAAGGTTTCGTCTTGTGACGAGATTGACTGAGAGAGACTGTGAATTTTTCGTTTCGTTACTAATAAATAAAATGCCTGTGGAAAAGTTGAAATTTAGCCTTGCACGATTTGTTACTCGAAAGTAAATAACATATAAACTATGAAATCAGAAATGATTTTGTCAGTCACCAAAACTATATTAAAAGATTGTTCGTGACTTTGAAATAAATGTTTTTCGCTATGCCACCACTACAGGGCCATTGGCGGTTTTAATTTTGCTTATTCTAATGGAACGATATTTGCTTCATTAAAAAAAAAATCTTATGTCGAAAGGTGTTGATGATTGATGAATGGTGATATCAAAAGGCAGGTGACCGTGATGATAATTTCAAGCACAAAACGTGTTACCTTTAAAGATGAACAATGCTTGGTAATAAAAACGACCCTCCTTCTACAATGAATGGGGGTTTACGTTATAAAATCAAAGATTCTAAAACGCATTGTGACAAAAGTGGGTCAATGTACGACCTTGTCCATAACGAAGAGATACTTAATGATATTTGCTACTCAACGCACATGTCAGAAAGAGTGTGCTGTTAATTTGTTACAATGTATGGTTCAAAGAGGGAAATGATACGTTGATAATTTGATCGTATCACATGTGTCTCCGCGTCAGTGTCAACTGTCAGCGTAAAGGTAAGGGCTCCACTTCTGGATTTTCACTTGGGAAGATTTGTAGTTTCGAAATAGACGGCATGATCGTGAATCACATTTAACAATAAGTATTGGCAAAGAACCTGAATGGAAACGTATACCGATGATGTTTGTAGACGAGCTCATGTCAAAGCAATCTATGAGGTTTGTCAAGGATCTTCTTAATCATATCAGGAAATTACCTTGTTTTAAATACATTCCCTACCTACGCTACGCAGACAATCATTTTTCAATATAATTTATACACATTTGTATAGATATTGAAAGTGCTTGTCTGTGCCTATAATACGAATCAGTATTATCAGAAAATCAAAGACAGTCCCATCCCATTCATCTTGACATCATGATTTCAAACCTCCTTTGGGTAATGCTGGTGTTTTCTCTGTACAATTGCATATTATGTGGTCAGTAGAATGGAACGATGGTCAATTTTATTTACGAAAGCATTTTTCGAAAAGCACAATGCTGCCGTTTTCTTGTGGCTAAGCTGCTGTCTGAGTTTGCTTGAGGATATGTTTAGAAATAGATTGATGATGATGAATTTCATGTGAACTTTACTGTAGGTTGAATTGCTGCAAGCCAGCAAGAAAATGGTGGTCGGGTTGAGTAGCTCACTTAATATTATTATTGCCATTTGTTGTATTTCGTTACCAGTTTTTGTTCCATTACTCAGGTTGATGGTTGATCCTGAACTCTTAGGAAGCTCGCATCACATCATTAATGCGTTTAGCTAAATATAGAAACGATGCGGGTTTATCATTTTACTCTCATCTGTTAGCGATGACGTATGCAGGTTGTTGCGAGAGTGGGGCTCGGATAGGTATACATGCATAATTTATACTGCTAATCCGCCTTACCTTACCTCTGTAGCAACAACGTCAGAAAAGTAACGAAAAAATGCACGTGGCAGGCAGTTTGTTGTCTCAGTTGAAGAAAGGTTTCAGTTTGAATTGCCTGCATTCTAAATGACTATAGAGCTCAGCAAAAAGCAACAAAGAATATTTCGTTTTTGATGGCGAGTGGAGTAGTAGTAGAGAAATGAATTTTTTGATGCGATGTGATGATTATATTACGATGAGATGATGAAGCAATGAATATAATGACGGAATGGAACGAATACTTGCCTTTGCCTACTTTTTATTATTATTATGAAGAGTACATGCTATTATGAGCTGTAATAGCTGCTTCAGGTAAAGTATGTGCGTAGCATGTAATTTTTTGCTGGCATGATTAGCAAAAAATAGAATGATGGTTTGTGGACATTGTTCTTGAAAGATGTGCTGAGTGGTTGTAGTTTTCCTGTGACTCGTTCTTTGTGTGAAATGTTTGTGTTTAACAGAGTTTATTGCATAAGAAATTATAGGAAAGGCTCGTACTTATTTAGTGAGGATGATTATATTATAGTTGCACATTATTCAACTTGAATAATAGCAGCATCATAAAATTAACTATAAATACATTTTCGAGCAATTTGTACACTGATATATATGTAAGATGGGCTTTTAGAAGAAAAAAAAGTAGATGTGATGAATTAAAAAGTTTCGGCTATGCGATGATGGCAATTTAGTACATGAAATGCATAACTAGTGCCTCATTTATGTTTTCATTTTTCTTACCTGAACAAAAGATATGAAACGAAAGTCGAATGTTTCGTTCATCACACCGTTGCTCTCCTTAAAGTTACCCATGATCATTTTAAGAGACCATTACATATCTACTGTTATGTAAAAGAAGTATCATGTTGTAAATAAAGAAGAAATTTCACATGATTTCAAAAAAATAATTGACACTTGAATATAAAATGTTATTCAAATGTATACATATTATATAATATTATTTAATAAAGTGCTAAAAAAGTCATTCCAAGTCCATTTCGTTCCTCTTATGGACGGAGAGTTGTCTTTGCCTTGTTTACACTAATTTGCCAACATTTAATTGCCTCACTGCGTTTACAGAAAAAGTCATAAATGTGTTTGAAATACAAAATAATGTTAGGGATTCAAATTGAAAATTACTTCAATAAAATGTAATTTTTGTTTTTCAAAACTTCTTCCAATTAGTGACTAAGCAAAAGTTTTCCAATGTTTTAGCACAATTTGGTGAAAGCTTCTGTGTCACTTTTTAGTATGCAATTAGTAAATTATACAATAGAGCCGCTGAGTTACTGAATCGAAGCATCACAAACGAGTGAAGAAAAAAATGTTGAGTTGTACTATGCATTGCCGTTGCCAATGTACATGTGTTCGTTAACTAACGTGGTGCCCACAAAAGTGTTTTATATTACAGAAATACATCGTAATAGTTACCAACTTTCTGCTTGCAAAATTCACGCTCAATTCTTTGCAGAAGAAGTAAATTGTCGTGCATACTTTTTTTCGTGCTCTAAAAAAAGAACCTTTGACAAAGAGACGAAGCAGGCTTTTTTCACCTCCATTCGCCCATTTTTCATCTTCTAATAGAATCGACAGTGTGCACTTTTAGTGATACGCGTCTACTACCTTAACGCAATTTTGGGTTTAGTAACCAAGAAAATTGCAAAAATGCAAGGATAATTAAGGGCTTTTATGTTAAAATTGTGTGGTTTGTACTGAGCATTAACAGAATTCAAGCTGACTGAAAACTGGCAATTTACCCTGGTTGAATATTTTATGTATTTGTGTTTGTAGTAAAGTTTATTGCTGCGCTGTGGTATGTACAGTAGTCAGATACAGTACAAAGTACGGAGTCCATGATTCTCACGGCAAATTTAAAAAAACAAAATTTTTTAAACGAAAGTTCAGAAATTACATTTATTTATTTGTCATTTCATCGTATGTATCCAAGCGTTTTTATGATGACTTTATTGAGTTTATATCGTTTTGCTATTATATTGTGGTGAAATTCACAGGAAACAATTTTTGATTCATTTTCTCAAATGATACCCAAAGAATAAGAATGTCTCGTCGCGCATTTTCACATTTGTAATTAAGGATTTCATTTGATTTTAGCATTCACTCATGTAATGATGTAACCGCCTTGTTCTTTTAAATTGTCTGAATTTGCTCTTTTAATTTTTTTTTGTTTACGCCACAGTTTATAAATAGTAACTCTGAACTATCAATTAGCTGGTGTTTTGGACAAATGTCTTGACTTTCATGTTCACTAAAGCAATATAATACTCTACGAGTGACGTGGATTATGCTGGTTCAATTGACTTTGAAGTGGCTTTCATTTAAATTCTTGTTTAGAATGGTATCAGGCAGAAAACAACAACCTCCTCTACCTTCGTTAGTTAAATTGTTACATATAATAAATTCCTTTGATCATGATGGACTTTTCTTTTCTTTTGTGTAAACTATGATTTTTGGTGAAGTCAAGCAAAGATCAAAGCAGTTTATACTAATTACGTCGCAATATGCAACGTCATGAATTACTACGTTTGAGAGGGATGAATCATATCTCTAGAGGGTTAAAGTATCTTGCATCAAGTGGATGAACTTGCTGATTTACTGGTACTTATTGAGGTTTGGTTCTATCTTCGTCTTTTATGATTTTCTGTTTCATTTTTATGTCAGTATGGTGCACTGTTTTAACTGCAAAACGAGAAGGCTAAAATTGAGCACATAGAACTGAAATCATATCTAAAATAATTGTTTGAATTGAATCAGTTAAACTTTACCTAACCTAACTGGAACTGGAAAAATATTTTAGCCGATCGATAAAGTGTTCGCGTTTCAGCAACATTTTATATAGACGCCTTGAATTGGTGTAATGTTGCAGTGGCAAAATGATGATACAGTAATAGGTAAAATAATTATGTATTCAATTGCCATTATGATGAGTAAGTTACTTTTAAAATAAAATTGTACACTTACTCTGAATTATGAATGCTTGGGTGGCTAGATAGTCTAGAATGGGCGCAGTTTATGTGTTCGTTATCAATGCATCTTGCATTATTTCCACTTTTGTTCTGACCTGTTTGCTTGACGCTGTTGCTAGTCAAAGTAAGAGGAAGTGTTTTGTCGTCCCTCCCTTGATTTATGTACTACTCGACACAGAAGGAAAATCAATGTTAATGAGGTGATAATGTAAATAGGAAAATTTCGTTGCATAACTCGCAATTCTCAGTTAACCAACTTCAAAGTTGTGTGAATAGTGAATACATACAAAGCAATGACAAAGGGAATGAAGCTCTACTGATTTGAAGACACTCTGCGATGAGCTTTGTTTGCCTGTATGAAATTTTCAGCGTCACATTGTGTAAACAAACATAAAATGCATATAAATAACTCGTGTGTAGCGCATCACATCCTCCTGAAACAGGATCTGTTCATTTGATAACTCGCTTTCGAACTGAAATGATTAGAGATAATGATGACTTGTGCTGTTGGTGGCTATGCTATGTAAAACTGGTACAGTGCGATGCACGCATAGACAACGAACATTTGAAAATTCTTTAACTCTATTCATTTGTGTGCGTTGCACCAGATTTTTAATTAGGACACACTCCGGGTCGAGTCCTTGAGTGAAAATGCCTTTTATTGCTTCTTTGGTAGCCAAAGCTTACAAGTTGTTACAGCAAAAGTATGATTTGATAATTTCCATGAAACACGTATTTCACTCCAAGTCAATGTACGAAATTTGCGTCGGTAGTCAAATATGAGTGGAAGGGTTGCTGGGTTGCCATAATTTAATATGTGCTTCGTATAATTTATCTGTCATTCATAAAGAATAAAAAACTGTTTTATAAAAGAGTTCACTGATCGATTGATGAACAGGCTTGATGGAATGGACATGGGCAGCCGAGCTTCTCCGTACGCTCGTTCATGAAGTTTTTAGATAAAACGAAGTTTAAGATTCATTTTAGACATAGTTTTTTTCTCCTGTGTTTAATGTTTGATGGATGGATAGAGAAAAGGTACACGTTTTATACTCAAGTCAAGTAGTCCGTTTCATAGGGCAACAATGCAACTTTTACTTACTCTGTGTATCACTAGAAAATACAGCAACGTTTTCTAGTAGGCAGTTGCTTGACTACCAGAAGAGTCGGATGGCCATAATTGTAGGTTTCTTGAAACCAACCTACGATTACTAACAGTGTTCGTTTCGTATATACGGTATAAAAGAATTATTAAATTATTCTTTTTATTTTTCTAGACTTTTTATAAATGTGTATACTATTCAGTAGGTCTGCAGTTGTAGGCAGATTTCTTTTTAAATTTTCCACATCCTTCGACCGAATCAGCAATCGTTTTAACTCGTTGTAACGCGAAAATAGTAACACATTTTCCACGAAGCATTCGGAGTGAATCTGTTATGCATTGTACGAGACAGTCTACTTTTTCTACTTAACCTACGTACTTTTATATGTACCTATACAATGTAGGCATTAAGGTTGATATTATTTTTTATTTAGCCCAACTTTATGATAAGTGGAATCATACGATGATTACTGTAGTACTGTTAGAGATCAGTGCCCTGCTGGAAATCCGTTGTTATTATTATTATAAGTATTATTGTTATTCTGCTGTTGTTTCCCACTTATTGCTCGCTCCTCGCTCGTCAATGTCCATCCGGCACATACAGGTCGTTAATAAGCTTATTTTCAGTGACGAGCGGGCATTGCATTGTGTAAACGAATTCGACTTGATACATAATGAGAGTGACTCTGCTTTGTTTACTGTCCCTTTACTCATGTCCATGTCGTCCGTTCTTTTGTGAGTGAGAGCCGTGGCCGTGAGCCCATCAT
>VYYJ01001213.1:0-34370 GCA_021029165.1 Cyphoderus albinus | reverse complement strand
CATTCATGTCACTGGGCCCTTCGCTGTTGCTTGTGTGCACATGAATGTCATGTTCCTGGGTTTTCAAGGGGACAGCATGGTAACATGACATTCATGTCCATGGGATCCATTGGGTTAATGATTGCAACATTTTGTAACAAATGCATAACATCGCCATTCGTCACGTCACCATGAATTACAGATATAAGTATAGAATCAGTTGGTTGAATCGTAAAACGTAATTTTCATAAATCCTCAGTCTTTTGTTTAAAATCTGGTAAATCCAAAGTTGGATTTCCCTATAAATTGCTAAGATGGTGATGGTGTAAAATCTGAAATAAAATTGTTACTCTTTAGAATTTCTTTGCCTCTTCATTGATACTGATGACTTGCAAAATGCTTTGAAACCGGCTGCAGCTAATGATTATTTTTTTGCCCGTACCACTCACTCATTTTTCTTCAATTTGTCTTATCGACTCTATGTCCAGTCGGACTTCATGATTATGATCAGGCTCCTATCATATTCCAGTCATTTAACAACTTGTTACATCAGCAAGGCGATTTCGTAACGCATCAATAAATTTTGCATTTCTCGTTCTCTCCAACCGGCAACTGCGAAGCGCTTTGGGCAGTTCATTATTCTGATCTCTGAAGGAGACTAGGACACTGAGATTAGGCCGGTTTATCATCATGCTGTATGTTGCTAGTTCATTTATTAATAGACAGTCGGGTTCTGACTGACCTTCTTCGTGCTTTTCGACTTTCGTTTCAACAACTTTTATTTTAGTGCATAGTCACAGAGTGTCCTTCCATGCAGCTCCAGCATTGGTCAAACTGATTATTTTCATTTCGCAATAAACCGCTTCTGTTCTATTTGAGCATGGACACAATAATTCTGAAAAAATCATTTGTTTTCTTAACAGAATTCTGCTGCGTAGTAAAAACAAATGCAAAGTACGCTTTGAATGTCATTGCCAAGGGTGGTTGTGCATAAAAGAGTTTCCGATCTGAAGTAGAAAAAACGGCCAAGTACAAGCCAAGGTATGAAAAAGCACTCAGATTCGGAGTAGATGAGCAAGTCTTTAAAAAGTGCTCGTTTGCATTTATGCCGCAAATTTTCATTACTGGCAGAACCTGATCCAGCATTTTTTCTATTTATGGACACACGTTTGCATATATGAAGCGAAGCGAAATCAAATCCACTTTACTTTTAATAAGGTCGTACATGCACCATTTGATTGAGGAACGTAACATAACATCTCCACAAGTTTTACAAAGATTCTATGAGCGAGTGTAATTTACTTTCGAGGTTCGCTCAAGAGCAAGTTGGATGGAATCGAGCAACAAGCGATTTACAGTGCGCTTATCCTCCACACTAACAAACTTTCAGAGGTTTTGATTTGGTTGCAATTGCAAAGTTTATATAACGATACCATTTCTTATTATCAGTAATCACTAGCTCCATCCAGCAATATTTACATATTGATACCTACGTTAGTCGCATTAAGTCGAACGAAGTGGACCCTGTTTTTATGAAGATTTGTGCTCTGCTGCTAGTTCCAGTCCAGACAGAGATACTTTGAAATGAAAATGAAGCCAAGTAGAAATGTAATTGGACTCAGCTCTCAGTACAGCAGAAGGATTCGCATAGTCCGAAAGTGGATGAAAATGAAAGTTTTGGCTAAAGACTTTTCTTTCAAAATTATTCGGTGATCCTCCAGTCCTCTACAACAACGAAGGAAAAATGGTGCCACTTGTCACAGTCACAATCAAACGTACCAGCCAACCATACAGGCCCCCATAATACATTCACAAAACATTTTTCTCCTCTTTGCCTCCTTCCTTCAAAATTCAAGCACATTTCATTTCATGTACTCGTTACTCTCTTGATTTTTATCATTGCCACTACCATGGACTACCGACTACCATTTGAAAGAAAAAATTAGATAGGCAAATGTTGTCTGATATTGTTGATTATACGAGTGTATAATTGTAATTGTAAGGTGCTCTGCTTTAATAGCCTTTGGCTTTTTACACATTCATGATACAATGTTCTTGGTGAATTAATAAAATTGCCTTATTAAAATTTACCTATATAAATAATAGACTACTGAGGCAGGGGCATGCCTTTTCTTACATTTCATCCAGCTAAACTTGACACCATAGCATAACTAAAACAATGAAAGGAAGAGACTTCAAAATAAATAAACAATGAAAATTGAGCTTCTTTAATTAAGGTTGATAATAAACCATACATTATTATCAGCAGTTATCATTGTTATATCATTCTTTCATACAGTGCACATAATTATTTAAAGAATAGTACTTGAGTGGGAGAGAGTCAGGGACCAGAAAAGTAAATCCATGCTGCAGAGCATTAAACTCGGCCTAAAGTTGAAAACTTTTAATCCCAACTCTGAGTAATAAAAAAGTTGCCGAAATAGACTGCATTTAGTTACTTACTGCTAAATAATCCTCTTGAAACGAAAAAAATTAAAAAAAGGGCTTTGACCTCAATTCGTGACCACGGCACAGTGAATGGCGCACACACTTCTCAGGATTCTCAGAAGAGAACCAAATGTTATCACTCTAAATATTGACTAACGAATGAATATGCATTTACCAATTAAAAGTGACGTTGTTGATGTTTGATATTTTGATTATCACTACAATATTTGTATTTTATAGTATAAATGCAAAATATCAATTTGGTCATTTGGAACCGCAATTTTTTACAATGTGTAGTAGATTCATACAAATGATTATAGTAATTGCAATAATTCTTTTTATGAACAAAATGTGTGCGTGCCCGAAATGCACTGTAGTGTCAATCAGAATGAGAGTAAAGCAAATGATAAAAATGCTTAAAACTTCCACTAGAGCTTGACCCACACGTCAAAGCAGCCAAATTCTATATTGCAGGTCTTGCCCTTTCGCTTTCAAATCTTTAAAAAGAGAGAGATCGAAAATGATAAGCTGGTACAGATAAAGCAGGACAGCGTCTGGTTCTCGTTGCTTTTGCCTTTGAGTGGCACCAAAAATTCTTTGTTCTTGTAGTTGTTAGCTCTCCATTATTTAACCATAATTTTACTTATCGCTTGTTTGTTTGAATTTGGAACCAATCTCATGCGTACAACAACCTAAATAAACAATTTGATTTTTAAATATTTTTTAAATAATATTAATCACTTTGCTGGTCGCTGGCGAGCGTGTATAATGTGGAAGATAATATTTACATTCTAATTTGGACGGAGTTGCTCAATCCAATAATAGGTTAAAGACAACAATACTGCAAATCATTGACACATCACATGTACAAAATTCAACTCGCTGTTCAAATATTTAACACAATTCTCATCACTTAATGTTAGAAATGTAATGTCATTCAACATTATGCTTGTGCATACATTACATATAATAATGTGCATAATAAAGCAAAACGAAAACTTAGAACGGTCATTTTTTTCATGTTGGTTTCGTATTCGTAGTTGTGGTTTGTTTGAAATCATTTGGATTACTAAAACTGTAAAATTTATCAAATGTTTTATTTATAGGACATTATCACTTGAGTGGTAGGGATTACGTTACGCTATTTACGTAAATAAATGGCATTAAAATAGATCTGCGTTCTGTTTTGAATTGATGCTTGATGCTTGACAATCTACATATCCGTTAAGCCGAATAATCACAATCACGTTCTGAGGTTATGATATTTTTATTGAAATGAATAATGTACAGAGTGAGTTGAGTCTTGGTTCAGCTAATGAAATCTTCTCGCTGAAAGGATAAAGATGATTAGAAAATTGTAACTGCTGCCGCATAATCATAATAACATTTATATTTTCATCCTTCCTCACCTTGGTTCATCTCGTGACTTCAAGTCACAATACATACGTATTCTATAAATGTTCATATCTCAACGCGATAGGCTCCCCTGAACTGTAGTAGCGGTTAAACAAAGACGCTGCCATTTCATGATAACTGGGCAAGTGGTGGAATTCAAATTCAACCCCACGAAGCAAAAACTGGCCAAAATCGACATACACACCTGCACCTGTTCCTTCTTGCCAAGCAAAAAGATGTATTTTTCCACGAGACCTTAATTTCCACTTTATTTCGTATGGCTCAGTGCGTAATGTAATACGGCAAGTCAACACACCAAAGACAAGGGAGCAAATTTGCTGCATGATCCGAACGTGCGATCATAATGGAAAGATTCTTCTGATCCACTCCTGCAATAGTAAATATTGCCTAAATGCATACATGCCGATGAAATGTGAACAGGAACTTTTGCACATGTTCTATGCGGGCTAAAAGCGGAAAGCTAATTTTTCATATCTACGTTTCGTTACTTTTTATGACTCAAAAGCATTACTCATACTTTTGATTTATCACTATTTATACCTATTTAATACTTTACATTACGCTAACGTTGACATTTATTATTATTACCTAGCTGAAAATCCCAGAAAACCACTACTTACGCAGTAATATCTTCTCTGTCATAAAAAAGTAGCTTCAACTTTAAACGTTTGTGGACAACCGCATTATACGTATCAAAATATGATATTATAGGGTTAACAATGTACAACGTGTACATAATAATGCATGGGATGTTTGTACACACAGGAAATAAAATACTGCATTGTATGCAAGCTCATGCCAAAAAATATTTCTCTCCCCAAGTCTTGCCTTGCCTTGCGCACAGAGCGTAAAAGAATTTCATCCCTGCATGAGTTAAGGTGGTCGTGTCTCCCTCTCAGTTTTTAGTCATAGTCACCGTCACCACAAAACTAAACTTATAAAGGCTAAGTTGTTAAGCCGCATTATTTACTTACAGTGCATCTATTCTATGTAAGTTGAGTCCCAAAGGGGATTCAAGATTCCACTTGGTTTTAAAGTACAGACACTGTGGACATTGAATATGTACAAGAAGAGAGGCTATAGTATTTAGTTTGATATTTTACTTTGTGGGCCTGATTCTTCGAAAAGCTAAATGACTGGCAGCAGTAATGTATGATTATTGCTACGAAAGGCTTTTTATTCGAGAATGAATAAATTATGAAGCCGATCGGATCCCCGAATGGCTTCAGTCACAGTAACTAAATAGCAACTCATTTCATGCCAGTAATGTTCAGTTGAATATTATGAACCGAGTCAAAAGTGAAGGCCTACAAGAAATATCAAAGTTGTGGTGAGCAAAAGACAGCTAAAACTAAAACGATAAGAAAAGAGCGTGCAGCAATAGTGAACGTGTTCGTTGCTGGTTTTGGTCTCAGATAGATAGTTACAAACCTAACATCAATATCGGTCATCCTGCAATGTCGTGAGAGTGACGGTCTAGCTAGTTTATTTGGGATTTGTATTCTGCATGACTTTTACTTACATGTCTAATCGATACACGCATAAAATTATCATCCTAACTCTGTTATTATATTAAAGAAAAATAGTCAAAGTGGTGCTGCTCTTGTTACTGCATCTTCCACTTTCTTTCCACGAGCTTTGATTGTGAACATGAGTTTGAGTTAATCTCAGTAGCTTTCTGACTGTGTTGCTGAGAGAACAGAGTTGTAAATCTGTGATAAAACTGGTATCTAGCTAAAAACCTCGGGGTTTTCGGCCTATAAAAAAGATTAACAATCTCACTCCCCATCACCATTATTAAATTAGCACCGATTTACTTTACTGTGCATTGTGCTCCAAAATTGTGCTATGACACACTAAGAGAAAACATCGAAATTGTATTGTGGCTTAATTAACAAATAAAAATCTGATTTTCGTTCTTAGGAACGGGACAAAGTTGCGTTGTTACAATGTGATATGTGAGTGATAGTGGGAAAAATCACATAACTTAAACCTTTCCTTGTTACTACACCTTTCGGAAGCTATACAACATGAGTGTGACAACAGAAGTCAAGGTGGTTCATCGACGTATTAAATCAAACCCCGGCAGATTCCTTTTACCTACTGGTATGAAAAAAACTACCTATATATTAAAAAATTAAATACTCCCATTGGAAATTGGAAAAAATAGTAAAATTGATTTATCTATGTTTTTGTTCGTTTCTGCTTCGTTAGATAGAGACGAGGACATGGGGCTTGTCATGAAAATTGATAGTAAGCCGAACGACAGCGCGCCGAAGAGGAGCCAAATGATGATTCCCAACCCAGGGTCGGCAGCACCTTTGGTTGGCATGAAAAACGCTTCTGCAGTGCGACCCTCTGCAGTATCCTCCCAACTCTGTGGTCAAGGTCATGAAGTCACGGGATGGGTTTTGCGAGGCGCACTTTTCCTCCAAACTGCTCACATTCCTTTCATCAAGCTCACTCAGAAGGTACTGGATTTCAGTTTTTCGAACATTTATTCCATTCCAATTCCAATGTCATTAAAAAGAAACAAAACAAGTTTCTAATTAGGAATGTGGTCAGTGAATTCCTGGAATATTAACCCCTTACTTGAAATTAAAAGACGAAACTTTTTTGTGTACGTCGTTTTTTTAGATGAGTGACACAATTCAAAGGAAGACAAAGTTGCTGATGCCTCTCTTTTTCTACACGAGTCTTCTAGTCCTTGTCGCTCAAGCCAGCGCAGTTCTCATTCTCTTCTTCCAGTCTTTTATGCCAATTGGAATGTGGTTTCTGCTCGGTTGCATTGGTATTCTGGCTGGAATGTTCTGTTACACTGCCGTCCTCGCAAACCCACATTCCAAAATCCCACAGCAGCAGTTGAAAGCTTCGACAAGCGGGTACAAGTCGGTCTGACAGAAAGAAAACTTTACAAGAACAACCCACCAGCAGCGTACTGCCTAAAAGTAAAAGCAACTCTCTTCCTCGGCTTCTCAACTCAACATTTTCCTTTCATTATCTCGCATGGATAGGTTATTTAAAAAAAATCAACACACATTTGTCCCCGCTGTGGACCAAAGCGAAAAAAGACTTTNTCCTTTCATTATCTCGCATGGATAGGTTATTTAAAAAAAATCAACACACATTTGTCCCCGCTGTGGACCAAAGCGAAAAAAGACTTTTCCATTTTTCTTATACATAGGCACATATTAGATTGCTCATGGAATGGTGTGTGAATAGAATATTATATTCGGCAAAGAAAACCAAAGCATTCTCAGTAAAATACTTTCCAAACTTCACTTCCAAATTACTCATTATATCTCTGCCGTCCACATTCATTAACAATGTGAACTGGGATTGGTCTTTGGTTTGTCATTAAAAAAAGTTGAAGAAAGAATTTAAGTCATTTTTTTGCACTCTTCTATCAAAATTTTGCAATGTCTCTTTTGGTACAGAAAACAATCGACAATCATGTGCTAGAATGCAAATCTACTGGATTTTTATTAAAAACAGTGTTTAATAACTGTAATTTATGTAAATTAATGTACCTATTAATGTAGATACCAGTGACTGAACAAGGTATACTGAGGGATAGCATTTCGAGGCAAAAAGAGTCTAATCATTACTAAATAGCATCAAACTTTCTTTAGACTGTGTATGGAAAACGCCAGGATTAACGCCAAGAAGTGCTTTCACTAGGAGAAAGCAGAAAGCATTGGGGCATTGGCTAGAAAATGAAACCTTTTTTACTTCTCGTTTTGAAGAAGTGCAGAAGGTGTATAGAAAAGAAAGGAATAAAAATGAAAGACGTGTCGTGTGGTGCTACGAAGGTTTCTGGCAATTTTTCACTGGAGAAAATACAAAAATAGTTGTTTTCACATGCCATGATTAATATTCGAAATTCATCAAATCAACGAAAAACTATTATTGCATCATAATAAAATAAAAATTCCCATGCAAATGTAATCAGTCATCACATCACACAGACATCGGAGGAAAAGCGGTGTTGTTTGTAGGATAATGTAATGTTACGAATTAATAAGACTGTCTATACACTACATAAAGGTTCTAAGAATGAAACAGTTTCTAAGAGTTTTTGCAATATTACTTTGGTTAAATATTCCACTTTGCTATGAACGTAAAAGTACCTTAGTTGATTAAATGGAAGTAACGCAACGTTTGATGGAACAAAATTCCTTGAAGATGTTCCCCACAGGTGTAATGTGATAATTCTCCTGGGAAGTAATAAATTGCCTGTGGGAACACGAAACCAGCTAGTAAATAAATGTTTACAAGACGAAGAGTGATTGATTTATTTATTACATGGGAATGTTTTCTGCTTTCCTTTTCAAATTTTTCGATTAGCTCAGACAGCTCAACGAATTTACTTGCGTTGTGGGAAAATTAAGAAACGTCTGGTCAAGATTAATCATTGCTAAAATTGATTTTCCACTTATTTAGCACAAAATCAATTATCTTGAAAAGTATACGTAATTAATTGGGTTTTGGGCTTGTCTCATTTTTTTCCTCCATCAGACAAAATTATTGTGTTAATTAACTTGGTAGGATAAATGAAAATGGTTAGTCAAGCGAATTCAACTGAACTGAGAGAAATCAAGCAGCCGAAATAAAGACAGTTTTGACCAAGTCAACCTAATACATAGAAGCAATCACAAAATAGTTACGTTTTATTTACATACTGTATTAAATTATTGTAAAATCTTTATACTAAGATAAATATACCTCCGCGTTTATATATTAAATATGTAGCGTTTCTGAATTTGTGGGGATGAAGCAGATTCTCACTTTACAATATAATTTTTAAGTTTATGAACAGATGCATGTAGTAGATCAATTAATTATTGTAATGACAAAATAATAATTTATGAAAATACAATGACTGAAGATTTCTACATTTATGATGATTAATTAGCCTACCAAGCATTACAATTGCCTAAATAAATATTTAGTAATCATAACTGTTGATAATTTCCTATAATAAAGAATAATCGTTTTGAATTTAAAAAATCACTGTTCTATAATGTCACATCAATAAATGATTTATGCATGATGCATCAAATAAAACTTGTTTTGAAATAAGCAGAGCACAATGGTTGCATACAGAAAAGTTCAGATTTGTTTCTGCATTCAATTTTTATTTTTACAGGAAAGGAAGTCTCCGAATGTGAATGAGCTACATTAGACGAGAGAAGAGACGGATTGCAAAATAACGGTAAACACATTAATAAAAGCATTTTAGACGTTCGTTCGTTCTCCTTTGCCTTCTTACTTTTTCTCACGAGTTACAGATTCTTCGTTATCATTTCGTATTTACTTACACACGCCAATTTTCTTTTCGTCATCATAACAGCGTGCTGTCGACAATGTTTAGGATTAGGATGGGTGCCAATCCTCAATGTTCTCACGAATTATTCATTCACCATGAACGATGTATGTACATATTAGATTATATACATTATGTACTATTAAAAGTATGAAATAGAGAATAAAATGGACTACAGTAATCTGAATGCACATAAGTCGGAGTTGTGTCAATCAGGAGAAAAAATATGTCAAAAGTTGCTTTCTCAGCGATGTGATATTCCACATTTTTCTCGTTGCGTGTCATCACGATGACTGTGACTGGTGCGCATTACTTATGCGATTATACAAAAGTTTTCATCTGTAAGTTATTGTCAGCAGTGAATTATAAGTGAGTCACAAAAAAATATTGTATTATTACAGGACTTGACGCACGTTACTCATTCACATTGTATTTTCATTTTTTCTGAGGGTTCACTCACACCGGAGTCGTAAAAAACCGCAAGCATTTTATGGAGGTGTAAATTATAGAAAGTGAGAGTGAAAGTAAGAGCTTAAATGGAAACCCAAAAGCGAACTTCCGACAGTTCATGTAATATATTTCTTGTGACACCCTCACACGCCCTAAAGACAACGAGAACCGTGAAGTTGGCATCCAAACGCTTTGTTTTGACCTTTTTTCTCTGTCTCTCACACACACGCTGAAGGTACCTCTGGCCAACGTTCAGTTGCATTTTGCATTATTCCATCTTCGTTCGTAGCCATGTACCGGATGCTTTGTCTGGATTTTATTGAAACATTATTTTTGTCTATGGGCTGTATTCTCCTGACTTGACTCTTATTATTTCAGGGGTGGAAGCTGAAAATGAAATAAACAATTTTATGGCAACGGTGGTGCTTGGTGTATTGATGGAAATGGAGGCCGATCTCACTCACTCACTCAAATAATAATATTTCGCATCCGAACCGGCAGAAACATCAAAATTCCTCTAGTGAAGCCTTCCCTAGTAAAATAGGTTTGAAAGGAAAAGAAATGTCCTTCCTTTTCTTTTTATGCGTGCAAATGTTCTGAATGAATGATGTAATGTGAATGTGACTCTCTCTCGTTTTGCTTTTCACTGGCAACGCAAGAGGCCAGTGTCACTGTCGTTTGGAGTTGGATTCTCGTACTTACTTTTTTCGCTCTTCCTCCAAATTACAACTTCTTGTATGTACAATCTGCCCGTCTTAGGCATGCTGGAGCTGGAAGAAAACTCCTTAGCAATGTTTATGTTTTTGGTAGAACTACGTAGTATGTAGCTTAGAGAAATCGAAAGGAAGGTCCATGTCCCTACAACAGGAAGTTTTCGAGCCAATACAATTGATTAAAATGAAAGGTAAAAGAACTAATAATATTGTTACAACCCGGGAGTGTTGAGTAGGTTCCGTTGTCGTATGTGCTTAGGCTCCGTTTCGGTACTTATTCTATTTCGGGAATTTTCCATTGTCGAATCAGTGAAATGAGATGGAATTCGTGAGAGAAGTGACCCGGCAATGGCACCAAATAAAAGATACAAAAAAGAAAATAAACCCTATCAAGTATCAAGTATCTACTAGCTCTGTGTGAAAAAAGGAGCGGAAACGGAGAGAAAAGAAAGACAAAGGGAACAAACGCAGCTCCAAGAAATAAACTCCTCCTTGCTAAAGTATTAAAGTTGATGCTCACAGGCAGAAAAAAGTGCGCATTAAATAATTGAGTAGCGAGCAAAAATAATTTACTTCTGAATAATAAAAAGACGCTGACAATAATGATAAAGTTCATGCGAATAAGTTGAGTAAAAGCATGACCGAACGGGTTACTAAATCATTACTTGGGAAACCAGAGGTTGCTGACATGTATGTCATGCACCCGAAACGTTATTAAAAACTCGAACATTTTTATTTCATTTGCTTTACTTTATGCACTACCTCCCAATTCTCAGTTCAGTAATTATACAGAAAAGCGGAGAAAACAAAATCCTTGTGGTAATCCTACCCGGGCACTTTTTCCACTGCGAAATGCATAATTATGGAAGCTTGTAATGAAAAAGCGGGTCACATGTGTTTCCTTGCAGAATGAACGGTGCAGTGCCAATTTTGTGCAGCAGTAAAGGGGTAATTTGGCATTTAACCCATTGCGTATTAACAAGGATTTGTGTGTACACCCCGAAGGGTTTTCCTGTTGCCTTTGCTTCCGAGTCTGAGTGAGACCATGTGTAAGTCTGAGAGAGAAAAAACGACCCAGGTAGTTTTCATGTAGGAGTGTCTACACAATACACGGACACAAAAGTGGATTCTCGTATGAGTATGAAAAAAAAAGACACTTTTCGTTGTTTCGCACCATCGACTGCAACACTAAAAAGTGTGAAGAAAATTAGTTAAAACAGGATTACTCTAAAAATGTATATGCAGTTAATTTAGCAAAAGCTGTGTCAAACTGTAATACTGAGCAGGCATTGTGCAGGTTGAGACGATCTCGACTTTGAAGAAACATCTTTTAACTATACGAGTTGCACTCCAAAACGTGTGACTCTTAATGACACCGAGTTAACGATCCAGCAATACGTATTATGCAAATTCTCTTCATGTTCACTTCGCATGCGACGTGCTATGCCTTGTAAGCAAAGATAGACTTAATATTCATGTAATAGAGTGAAATAAAGGTTTCGGATGGCTTTTTCCTTGTTTGTTGTGTACGTTAGTATAAGTAAGGTTACATAGTCAGCATCCATGATGCCCTTTTTGTCACACACTGACAAACAAAGAAGGACGCCATAAAACGTATTGATGTCACTACTCTACTCTCAGGCGTCTTTCTCAAAGTAATTATTTTTCTCAGCTTGTGAAAATAATGAAGGACGCTATCTCAACCTTTTGAAAGGGAAATTTCAGTAATAAACGTGGGCAGGTGCATGAGTACAAAGGAAAGCGGGTTTTCAAACTCTATTATTATCATTTTGATGGAAAGCGTCTTATGTCTATTTTTTATTATGTACCTTATGGGTTTTGTGCCCAGTCCAGTGCCCTAAAATTAGAAGATGTTTGTCCTCTTGCGAGAGAGACGAGAAAGTTTTCTATTACAAGAAGACTTTCTTCTTGAAATTACTTTTTCAGAAAACTCGTATGTTGCCCAATCGTTAGCGCCTCTAACGCCCATCCGTTTCTGCCAATAAATTGGCTATTCGAGGTTGCAGAATTTTCCACTTTCATTGTATGTCAGTAAAACCTTGAACAGATCCCGCTTCTCCGTTCGACCACCGTATTGCACCCAAGACTCCCATCCGCCTTGATTGGACTCAATAAGTGGTGCTTCATTAGCCAAAATAAGCTTTGATCTTGATCATTATTCCCCACCTAAGAATCTTTCGCCTTGCACAATGAGAATGAGTGGGAAGTCCCCTTTTTTAATTTCTCTTCCCTTGAGTACCCTTTCACTTATTACAAAGTTCTGTGTGTACAAACTTTTTTTGTTATTATCATTAGGCAGTCGGCATTACTTTGCAAGGATGAAACCAATAAAGCAAATAATTTATAAAAGCGTTTTCACAAGACAATTAATATCTAACCAAATATAGCATTTGATGTCATCAAGTTTTCAGTTACATAAAGGCTAATTGATGATTTTGATGTTTGTGTAACTACACAGACAAAAGTTGAACAAATCTTAAACTAATTTTTTCTAAAAGTTTAAATAACCTTCAATCTGGAGAATTTTGCAAGTTTAGACAGTTTGTAGAAGTCAAAGTTGTAAAAATGTAAAAGTAAAAATAGGTAATTAAAATAGCAAACACCTCGAGTAGTCTAAGCTGTATATAAACTCTTCTTTGCTGACAACATGAATAAAGTTCCGTTTAAAGTAGTTTATTTTCCGAACCGTCTTTCATTTACATCTTTATACACGGGAAAAGTCATTTGCACTTGATTTAAGAAGAAAACAAGATTTCGTGCAGTTTGAATGCACTCTTCATATGATAATTTGAGTAGCTCTTGAACGAGCAAGCATGAGCTTATCTTTTGATGAAATGATGAAGATCAAGTGTATTATCGTGATGGACGCTTAAACGGGCAAAGTAATTTTATTCTCCAACTTTCTCCGTTTTGTGAACAAGTAAGCAAAATCTAAGTCAAATAGAACTCCAGATAATTTTCTCCCGTTTGACTTTTAAATCAACAACTTTTGATGATGTCAATTTGGAGAAAAATATTCCACGAGGAAAACACCCACTGAAATAATTGAAGTGAAGAGAGTCAAAACAAATATTCAGTCCTGTTTAGCTTACTTGTTGAACCTTTTCCTTAAACTACCCCGTAACCCAGTAAAGTGAGTACGCAGACACACAAGTTTCCCGTCTGCGTAAATTCCCATTTGTAATAATGACGTGACCGTAACATAAATAAGTGTACTTTGTGCAACGTGGTCTAAATTTTATCAACTGCTAACAATGGAAAATGGAATTTATCTTTGCTTGAAAAGACAGAAAATTAATTCTCACTCTTACTTCGTCCTACAATTATTGAGCTTCTTGTAATATGCATACACATTTAACTGAAGTGAACCGAGAAATTTGTTGAAAACACAAAGACAAAATGATTTCTCAGTACAACTTATTCAAACATTCATTTCATTCCTCTCTCTAGTCAAGCAGCATCGCTTTCCTCTCTTCAGATTCCGAGTCGTTCCGTTCGGCGCGCTTTCACCAGTGCAGAAAATTGTGGTGTAGGGTGAAAATTTTTCCTGACATCGTCATCAAGTTTTGATTGCGTAAATGGGAGTTTCTCCACTCTGAGTAACAAGTTGGAAAAAGAGGCTATTAAAGTGGATGGCTGGTGCCTGGCAGAGAACTTATGAAATAATTCGCAAATACTTTCAAAATAGTTTCTAGCATCACATTAATATAGTAGATTGAATGAGTGTTCTGGAATTCCTGGCAGAACAAGGATAAACAAGATAGAGCAGAAGCAAGCACTTGATTCAGCTGGATGCTTCCGTGCCTACATTTTTTTTCTCATTCACTAACAACTCATGAATCATGACTCACGGTCTTGTGGACGTGGCTACTCCCAGTCACATAGTCACTCATGCACAATATTCAGAGAGAAAAAATTGGGTAAAAAGAGCAAAGACGGATGGACAGTTAGCAGATGCTGTGAAAGTCGAGCCAGCTGAAATGATGTGAGACGAGACATTTAATGATAACAAGGATAATAACCAGTAGTAAAAGCAGCAGAGAAGGGAAAACAAGAGGAATGCAGAAGAAAAAAGTGTGTATACACAATTCCCACTGCTTCCTGTGGACCAACAATGAAATGAATGTGCTTATGTATAACTACTTTGTAAGTAGACTTTTGTGTTTGTGCTGGCTGGTCGTATGACTATTTTTGATGTGGAAACTTTCAGAAATGAGTGAGTGAGCAGGGAGAGTACGAGCACAGAGACACGAGGAATGAAATGAAATCATCCGACTCTTCTTTTATGAGACGAGTGCATCGAGTTTGTGTCTTCTGTGGAAGAGACGGTCTTCGCCAGTGATGCGATGAATGTGGGAACTAACTGCGAGAGAGGAAACAACTTCAGGCCGTAATACAATATTATACAAATAACAAGCATTTTACCGGTTTTTGTGCAGGCAGGCAAGCCACAGAAAGTGAATCGGAAAGTGTACACAAAAAAATCTAAAATGGTAATGTATTCCCCTGTATTACTTTTCTTTCTTTACACGAATAATATTGTCTTAATATTCGAGCAGAGAATAATAGGCACAAAAGGCTGCACAACACTGTACACTTTTGCTTTGCCCTCGCTTAACCACCGATGTAACATAACACTAGAACAATGCTGCTCAAACACTGTGCAGTGAAAGCCGGTCGATTTTCATCTCCATTTTGTTGACGATCCATGTGAACCGGGTTCATTTGGAAGGCAAAAGCCTGGTATTCGCGAAAAGATAAGTTGCGCCGATATTGCCATCGCATGCATACTTTGCAGCGGAAGATATTGGAGAAAAATCCGAATCGGGAATGAATGAAAGAAAGTTGCAACTGTAGTTGTAGTTGGAATGGAAATGAGTAGGATGGAAAAAGAAAGAGATAGTAGTTCATGGTTTTTGTAGTTGCACTCATAATATCTAGCCAGGTTATGCTTCAACCACAAGAATGGATAGAAAAGCAAAATGTAATTCCTATGCGAGCTCGATATTGCAAACTATAAATTATCTTCAAGATTAGTGCAGTGAAGACATTCAAGGCAATCCACTTTCAGACACCTTTGAAACACGAGCATCGTGTATTTTTGTATTCATTACCCTTACCACTTCCTGTGCGCACGTCACACAAACAAAACAATATTGATTACATTGAATATGAATGAGTAAGCAGGAGCATTGGAAAATTCGAAAAAACATTCGTGTTTCTCCAGTATGAATGCAAATGAAGGAAAAAGATGTAACTACGAGCATTAGTAAAAACAACTATCAAATAAGTCGGAATGGCAGAGATAAATAATGATTCTTTACTTTGTTCCAGTTCCAACCATTGCGTCATCTCAAAAAAATCCTTGATTATTTTCAGGGGATTTTTTGTTGTTGTAAATACCACTTTCACAATCTTCATTTCTGGAGCAAAGCGCAAGCTCGGGTTACATGCAAGTTAATGGAGAAATTTATTTCGTCGTTGTGAAAATACCACCGTGATAGTACCTGTGTGTACCTTACCTGCCCGCCTGTCTGCGTGCAGCTTGAAATTTGTTAAAGTGGACCTACTTTTTCAGAAGACAAGGTAAAGAAAATTCCTAATTTCCCTCTATTCACAGAGGTTCTCATAAAAATGTGTGTGGTATGAGCGCACTAATGCCGCTGCCGTCATACCTCCAAAGGGCACAATCCCCACAACGTAGAGTCCACAGAGACGTACTTTCTCCACTCAAGACAAGAAATTATTCTTTTTACTTGAGCCACGTGTTCCATAGACGAAAATAGAAATGTATAGGAAAAACATGAAAAGAGAAAAGTAAAGGAGCTGAATGAACCAGCGCTGTCATCATATTACTATATTTATTTTCCCATAATATCCTTTTCCGCATATTTTTTACGATATGGAAATAAAGTTATTGTGTACAAGGAGAAAGCGAAATTGAAAAGTTGTATTGGATGTTACCGTTACCGTTACTATATTACTGTTAGCTTGTCTTGTAAGTACTGGGGTTTGTTCACCTGACATTACAATCTCAAAGTTGCTGGCGGGCAACGTAAACTTGACGTAATGTATTTCTGTGTGAATAGCATATTTCAAGTTTTTATTTATGCATTGCATACTTACACAAACTTTGTTTATGGTGAGTGTGCATAAGTTGGGAAAACAGTTGGATAGAATGATAGCATATTAATATAATGTAATATTGCCAAAACCCGATATCCCCACACCGACGTTTTCTACTTTATGTCTGTGTTCTCAACGTTGACATCTCCACACCTGCGTTGACTAGAAAACCGTTTTCTCCACATGGGTCCGAGTGCAGTTTCTTTCCACTTTATATTCCATTTCGGTACAGCTGCGAATCCTTACCATGTCAAATGTATACAATTTATGCAAACACACCGACGACGGATGGATGGAGCAATGGAGCCCGTATCACCATCACCTTGTAAAAAGGATAGAATTTTGAACACGAGCAAACATTGGATTGTTACATTGTACACAGTGAGAGTAATGCAGACGGAAACGAAGGGAGAGCCGTTCAAGGGAGTAATGAGGATGTGTTCATGATTCATCTCCTTTTTCAGGATGTGCTAAATAACTCCCACCGTGTGCAGAATAAGGACATGTCCCTTTTGTTATTTGAGGAGAGGGAAACCCTAGAAGACTTAACGGGATGATGCTGGTTGGTGGCGGTGATGGCGACGTTGATGACAATCCTTTTTCTCTTCTTTACTGCTCCATAACATATTTCAGTCGTAGTTCCTACCAGCATCGTTTTCAGCTGATTGTGAATCGTGAGGAAAAATTGAGTTGACGTACGTGAAAGCAATTCCGCTGAATTGGTTAGAAATTCCTTCTTTTAAAGAGCCTCCAGTGCCATTAAATACCTGCCTTTTTGGATGCTCGTATGACAGATATGTATGTCGCTTCATTAGATGTTTGCACTTTTCCCAGATGTAATATCCCATGGTCTCGTGTTCCTCTGATAATGTCCAACAACAAATTATTTTGCGGTGTCCTCTTTAACCCGCAGAGCTGTGTTATTTTGTTTTGCCATGAACGACCATGAAAAAGATCCAGGGAAAAGTGCGAGGCTGAACAAAAATACAAGGTAATGATATTATCCATGTAATGACCCGCAGCTTGTTTAATGGTGGTTGGTGCGGTCTTCTTTGGACTTTGGAGAGATGGCTAGTTCCAGAGGAATTCTTCTCAGATGACGATCCACAAGACAATCGGAACTCGGAACTGCACGTAGTAAGTAATGTAAGAATAAACGTGAGTATAAACCGTCATCCGTTTTCCAATCCTCAAATCCCACTCGTTTTCTTCCTTGTATCTACGCTTTCGTGTCTTTGGCTGACGCCCTCCACACATCAGATTACTCCACACATACACACACCAGAAGCACCATTAGTTAGAAGTAGGCTATTACGGTGTAAGACAATAAATTATAAAATAAGCGATAGTAAATGGAGAGAAAAGCGTCCTAAAAACACAAAATGAAGTTCAGCTTATTCCGCTGGGAAAATGTTTTCTGGATGGAAATTAAATATTTCTATAGGATCATCGGAAACTTTATAATCTTGAAAGTTTACTTGCTCAAGCCATCAGCATGAAGTGGAAAATGGTTATGCTGATGGTGAATATTAGAAAATCCAATGAATTGCTCTGGAGAAGACAGTGGACGGACAGGATAATCCAAGGTAAGTATTCAAACAGATAAGCATGAAAGTATGAGATGAGAGAAGGCATTGATCAACTTCGCGTCTACCTGGAGTTTCCCAGAATCACGTGCGCATTTGAGTAACGTTAATGTAACTTTTCGACCCGTAAATAGAGCAGTGTGCTACGGGACTGTAAATGGAGGTTGTTCATCTTCATCAAAGAAATAAGCAGGAAAGCAGGAAATCCCTCTCCAGGCGCTTTTTTTTCTCCTGTGTACACACACACAACAAGCATTTTGTGAAATGAGTGGGTACTGCACTCTCTAAGTTTAAGTTTAAAAACTCACAGAGTACTCAGAGCTTGGCTTGGCTAAGAGAGTAGCAAACAAGGAAGAGAAAAGCTAAGAAAAAAAGGGAAAGACTGACTGCTGCCCACGATTGGTGAAAGTGGTTAACTAAATGGTTGAGCGCACACGTGAAAACAGTGAAAGCTTCTTACTAAAAGAAGGCTCCCACTCTTAGCTTACATACAATGGAAAACGGAGGATTTTAAAATGGATGAATCGGCACAGGTTTCTCTTTATCTCCACTAAAACGACGGAAAAAGTAGATAGACACGTACTGTGACTGTGCGCATTTTTGGTGGAACAGTCTAAGTCGAATGATGGAACTGACTGAGGACGCAACAGCAATGAAATGAAAATGAAAAGAAGAGTGAGGGGAGAAAAGAAGAGTGAGCGTTAGTTCCAACTCCATTCCATCTAAATAGTCAAGCGTAGGGTAGGAGGAAGTAAAAATCCTTACTTTTTCGGTGACACTTACAACCCTACCGTATCTCTGTCAGTCCCTGTCTTGTTAAACTTTCCCCTCTTTCTACACTTCTTACTTTCAAGAGTTTTCCTCCGTTACTCTGTTGGATTGGATGAATGGACAAAGCTTAAATAGGATGACTCTCGCTGGTTGAAGAAATGCACATTAAAAGTGCTATACAATGTCATAACATACGTACCATAACATAACGATGAGGAGAGACATACGGAAAGGAAGAGCTTTTGAATGTATGTAAGCACATTTTAGGTATACTAGATACAAAAGGTATTACGCTGCTACTATTACCGAGCAAGAAAAGAAATAAGACAATTCTGTATTTGTTTACTGCTGCCAATTTTCCCGGGAAGAGAACGTGTGCATAAGTGCACGGCTGCTTGACTCGCATTACACTTTGTCTCTTTTCTTTGTAAGACTTTCAAACTGACGTTTTGTGCCTGCTCAGAAGAAACTGAGCTTGCTCGCGAGTTGAGTCCATGGAATAGAGATAAAGTGAGTAAGGAGAAAAGAGAGAGGAGTGAGGAAGAGGGCGGAAGAAATGAAGAGCGTAGCAACAAAGGCGACTCAGCTAATGGAAAATGCATGGAGGAGAGTCGAAATGGTGATGGTAATAAAGGTACGGGAGTTTTTCAGTCGCTACTAGAATCAAAGCGAACCCTCTTCCGTCTTTCGCTCAGTCATCTAGCTGTGGTGGGACGTAGAGCACCATTACTATTACTCTCTTCTTACGTCAACATTTCAACTTCAACTAATATTACACAGTGCTCACATTCTTTTCCCCTTCACGAATCCAAAAAATTACAGTGGTGAAACACAGAGAAAGCACAGTTAAGTTTCGCCGCTTACTCCATGGAATGCTTGTGGAATGAAATCGAGTGAATTCCAGCGCTTCGCTACACACACACCTCTCTACTTGTTGTTGATGTCCGACAAAAAATTTACTGGATATTGAAAAATAATATTATTTTCGGCCTGCTTCGAACAGGATTGGGTTCCTCCCTTAAACCCACTAGGCCAAACTTTGTTTACTCCTGGCCAGAATCAATTTTTCGCTTTTAAAAAGTTATTAAAGTTTTAAGCAGTGAACGTAAGGTATATGAAGTTTAGTGGATTCGAACAATATCAGTTATTAATAATTGATGCAGTTTAAGAATATGTGTTGACAGTGGTGAGTTTCAATTATGCTTTCCTTTCCTCCATCGAAATCTACCTTAACAATTAAGCAGGTGTGTTTAAAGTGCTTTACCCTGTTTGCCAGTTCATCGCTTTTAAAAAATTAAGAAAGTGATCAACTTTTTGAAAAAGTAACAAACATCGACCTCTTCTCTCGTTTCTCCTTTCAATGTTTGTGTTTGTGGAGTTGCTTACAAGGTTTTTTTTTCTGTTTGCTTCACCTCTTTCGTGACAACTTTGTCACGAACAACAAACCAGGCTATGCACGTTCCTTTTATTGGTAATTGATACTGAGAGTGTAATGGTTATTATAAACTAGATTTCTACATATAAACAAGCAAAACTCGATAGTTATACCTGCTCTAGTGGCAATTAGTTGTACACAACTCCACTTTACCGAAACACTCAATCAGGTACACCGGTTAACTAAATACTTATTATGTTTGGAAAACCTCGTTAACTACTTGTCTCGTCTGTTGCTTGCTAATTGGGCCCTTCCAATTCGCATCCCAGCATCCTGGAATATTATGCTTTCAATGGGAAAGTCCCAATCATCATTATTAATTATCATTAGCATTACAGCTTTGTGAAAACAAGGAGCAATAATTTTCCATAGAAAGGCTAACTCTCGGAATCATAATAATAACACCAATTATGAACTCATTATATTTAATAATGAGGTTAGAGAGGCGACCACAAAACGGGAAACCAATAATATTTCCTTCCTAGAATGGCACTTTGCTGACCACAATGATAATAGATGTAAAATTATTCTACGTATTGCACTTGATTGCAGAACATTGTTTTAAAAATCCTTTTCAATATCCGGCACCATCCCAGCAAAAAGCAGTTTTTGTTTTACATAGTACTTACATGCACAACATTGTAATTCCAGCCACGTTATAGAACCTCCTGGAACATTTTGAGAGCATGACAAGAAAGCGTATGACAGTTGGCAGGTAGCCTTGCATTTCATTTACGAAGAAAGAAGTGGCATGTTCTTGTGTACGCATGCAGTGAAAACGAAAAATTCCAATAGAATGAAGGGACCAAGGCAGCAAATATATTCAGACTTGTCTGTCTTAGAACAGGACGTCTGCTTAGGACAAGCGGAATTCCTTGAAAAATGGTGTCATCACGTATTTAACTTGATTTTATAGCGGCAGTTTTACGAGCAGACGGATAAAGCAATTAAAGAGCTGGAACTGCCAATAGGAAGGAGAAAGCTGGAAAAGCGAAATCAAACGAAATCTTCTTTTACTACCTTGATATTTCCCGTCAAATCAAAACACCCTGTGGAATGCAAAACTGGAGACATTTTTTGCTCCTGACAGAAATTTATAGTGTTATATAGTCATTCATTTATGCATAATGTGTTGGAATTTACATTGTGAATAGCAGTGTTCAATTTAATATACAAGAGAGGAAAGCACAAGAGAAAACTTTTGTCCTCTCATAAATTTTCCATGAGTCCACTTTAGGCTTTCCTCCACTTTTTTCCCTCCGTTCAAAAACTATTGTAGTTTGTACTGGAGAGAAAAACGCTTCGAGTTTTAGTTGGTCTCCTCTTGTCTTGCTCTTTCGCGGTTGTTTGCGTAGCAGCCAACACGAGATTTTCAGATTTGCTCAGAGGCAAGGCATGAAGTATGTGACTATGTGACACCGCTCCGTTGCTCTCATCAACAACATGATCGCTTCCCCAACTTTGTAAACTAATTGTTGGATTGTAAACAACCTCTGCTCTGTCGTCCGTTCGAAAACATGTTTGCCACAGCACCGCAGGTTATAGAAAAGAAAATTGCGGTACAGAAGGTTCCTATTGCTGCGCATTAGTCAGTCAAAGTTGAAAGATAGGAAGAAATTCTATTTCAAAAATAATAGGCTCTTGTGTGTATCACTCTAGCTAGCCCCATATCCGGTCTACTTAGGGAAAAATGAGTTAGACAGGATTAGCATTAGATAGAGTGGTCTGATAAAAGAAAATTTGGAGTGAAAAACAGCTGAAGAGTTTTACCTAGAAATGATGAAATCCTTAACATACGCTCAGCTCAACGAAAATGGAAAACTAAGTAGAGTTTATGTACAGCATAAAAGTAACTAAGTTAATGTTTAAATTATACAGACTGATACGAAAGGAAAGTTGCCTGCCTTTGTACGCGGATTAATGGAAAATGTGAAAATATTAATCCCGTGCCTGGGTGAATGAGATTCTTTTCATTTCGTTTTACTTTCAACAAGGAACAAAGCAGAGCCAGTGAACACAATTATTATTGCCACGTTCCGGCAAATCAGAAGGGATTATTAATAATAAAAGTAAGAGCTAAAGTGTGGAACAATTTAATGTGGACTCTAATTCAGACATTTTTAATATTTATTGCTGCCATAAACAAAGTTCAAAAAAGAGGTAAATACTCATTTTGTTAGGAATTGGTCCCAAACGAAAAATAACTTCAATTCTTCTGAAGCTGGTTTTGTATTTCAAACTTTAAGTGTAAGTAACGTCTCCCAAAGAAAAAGTAACAAATTCATTAAATCCTTCGAATGGTCGCTTTGTCAGACCACAGACGATTAGATTTACAAACAAAGGGAATTTCTCGCTCAAAACTTCAACTCAATTCCCTCTGCAAACACAACAATTAGATGAAATCTACATAAGTTCACACTTGTGTGCACAATTCCTATTGATCTGTTAAATGCAATCAGTGAAAAGAAAAAGTTCAGTTTATTTGACAATAGGAGAACGGAACTTTGTTGAATGTGAGTAAAAGAGGTTATTTACTCTAACAAAAGTAATGCTCAGCACTGTACCTAGAGCCAACCCGTATGGTTTCCCAAATTGCTCAATATTTTATTTCTCTTTCATCCGACACTGGCTGATTCAATCTGTTTACACAGACACACAATATTCGGTGCATTATTTAGGTATCATTATGTGTTCACAGAGCTCAACCGAAACATATTACTATTGACACAGTGAGTAAGTAGGCATTTCTCGAGTTATCTTATTACTCCCACTCTCATACTCTAAACGTCTTTTATTCCATTATAATTGTTCTGCTATTGGGGTATGAAAATTTTATGAAGTTAAATCGAAGTCTAGGCAGTAGGCAGTAGGCAGCCTATCCGGGCAAAACAACTTTGTTTCTTTTCATATCTCATCCGACATTTTCGCAATGTTTAAAGTGATTTTTATAGTAGAATATAGAATTTTATAAGGATAAAATCTTTGAGTTCGTTTATTATTTAAACTCTGCTTAAGTATTCATATTCCTCTGCATATGTACGTTTCATGTTTCATAATAATCTGTATAACATAATATGCAACCAAAAATAAAAATTTGGACGGATTTTTTTTTTATTAGATTGCACATAAAAATTTGTGTTTGGTATAAGAGTATGTTTGAGTGCAGCAGGGTTAACAAGACCCGTCTGACATTATGTACCATAACCAATATTAGGCGAGAGGGAAAGAAGAAAAATAAAGGGTTCCGAAAATAGAGACGTCTTCATTTTTTTCTCTTCAGGCAGTCTTGCTCGTTTTTAGAGAGAAAAAAAATTCTTCGACAAATGTATCTCTCCCTCACCCAATGTGCAAAGATAAAATAAAGATGCATACAGAAAAAGTTTTCTTTCTGCATGTTCCGTATGGAATGGAATGAAATGTATCATCGGACGCGGACGTTGCATCATCAGTCATAAGCATCCACACCGACGATTTCAATCAACAGTAGCAACAGCGTAGATAGGGCATTGCAATGCTGAATCTTGAAAGAACTTTTTGCGTATATTTAGCATATGTTTGTCTCAAGCTTAAACCCAGGAAGCCGCGCATAGTATGGAAAATTAGCATGATCATACGTTTTTCACGTTCCATTCCCAACTTTGAGAATTGTGAGTTGTGACGCCATCGACAAACCGTCTGCGTGATATTTATCTTGTAAGATGAAAAAAGAGAGTAAATAGCATTTCCAGGAAAAAGTCATTTGCAAAATATTAAATTGTGTCTAATTTGAGCATACAAATGGAACAGGAAACACCATTGAGATGAAAAGCATCCATCTAAAATTGCGGAAATGCATTCGCTTCACTTCAAGCTTTGTTTAAAGAGAATCCATTTATTTAATCGTGCATTAACGGTAATTGAATGAAAAATTCATTTGATCAAGTTTCCTTTAATCCGGAACAACGTTCTTTCACTAAGTTCCATGCAACAAAAGGGGAAACGGAGAGAAGAGGAAAGAAAATATTTTTTAAATATGTAAATACTAATCAATTCAGCATCCAACCAGTAAACTTGGTTCATACTTCTCTTGCGGAGCACTTTGCAATTCAACACTCATCAAGCAGGAGAATTTTCGAAGTGAAGTTTTACTTCTCTGGTTGCTTGAAGGGTGCTCCATGGCACCATACAACAACGATCAAATCAGGAAGACTAAAAATTGAAGACGCAAGCAAAAGTTTGTGCCGTCGGAAATACTGGCACATCGCCTTTGCTCAACTTGTGTAGAAACGTGTCGTGGAGCAGAAACGTCGTTGACACTCATTCTCAGCTCTAGATTTTAAACAAATTCTACAAACAGGCAGAGAAGCAGCACTTTTCAACATTTATCACGGACAGTTTTCTTCTCTCTTCAGTGAAGTGAGTGTACCGAGCCAGAAGTAAGTGCAAGTACTACTGGGAAATTTCTCGTGTTTTTGATCAGTGTCCTTTCATCGACGCCTCAGGAAGGGACTTGAGCGTCTGCTGCATCAAACCCTAGAACGAAAAACATATTTCTCTCTTCCAACTTGTGTGCATTCCTTCTCTGAGATAGAGACGGGGGATGCATATTTCAATGCCTGAAAAGCTCACGAGCAATCCAGGACGATCACACGTCTCCCTGTCGCATGTTTAACTCTCTTGTTTTGCAGTGTTTCGGTTTTGAGAAAGAAATCGACCCACTTCCAACCGTCAAGTACATACTTTTCCTGAAATCGTGTCCTGCAGCTGAAAACAAAAATTCTCGTGTACGTAGGTATTTATAGCATACCGGAGAAAAGAATTCAACTTTCTTCTCAAGAAGAGAATTCATTGGTCGGAGACACCAAGCTGGGAAAAGATGAATTGTTTTTGTAAGAGTAAAAGTCAAGTCTAGCTATTTACAACTTCCTTTTTCATACCGCACCACTCCTCTAAGATACTCGTTTTATCTTATATTATTATTAAGAGAACAGGCAAGATTAAAGTGGTTGAAAAGAGAAACTCGTGTAAAATACCTGTCTCTACATCCAACCAACCATTGCCGTTGAGGACCACTGAGGAGTGGAGAGTTTTGCGTGCATTATTTACTACTGCTGGGCAACTCCAAGGAGCAGCGGTGGTGTCCGTGTGCAACATCATTCAACGCATTAGTTTCGGTAGTCAAAAAATCGCGAATAGATGTGTATTTATAACCCAACCTTAGCACTTGTTTTATGAGCAGGAGAAACAACTCACCCGTCCCCTAACACATTTGTACGCATTCGCCTTCCTTGAAGAAAAAGGTGCATCGCGTAGTTGAAGCCTTAAGTAATCCCAAATTGTTGAATAGTACCAATTCAATAGACGAGGGTTCATTTTTGTGTTATATTTACAAGTGCTTCACTTCACCAGTGTCCCTGAGTGAGTGACGTGTTCTTGCGTTGCCATTATACAAGTATCGTTCATCAATAAAATGTGCGCCTTTGAGTATCCAATCGACATTTGGAAATGAAATCTGCTCCGTGCAATTCTTTTCTTGAAAGAGGATGAATGCGCGTTTTTCTATTAACTTTTTCTCGCTATTCATGTCTTTGAAAAGAACTCAACTCAGCGACAGACACTTTCACTTGATTAAGAAGGAACGCTGAGAGACGGTCAGCTGGACCATATCTATTTCCCTGCGTGTGGTCCTGCCCCTTCCACAAAAAATAGGTTGCTTTAAAAAAATCAAAGCGTTTCTTCATTCGTAGACTCGTTCACCTTAGCAGTGCTGGAACGCGATTTCAGTCTGTGATCGAACACGACATGACAACAACAGCAGGAAAATTGTCACACGCAAGACTATGAATTCTAGCAGGGATTGATTTGTGGAAAAAACTGACTCAAGTTCTGTATGTACATAGCGTACACATGCATGCATGAAAGGCAGACGCTAACATCATTACCACAGATTCGGAACAGCGAACAGGTCTTATTATCCGGCAAAAAAATGCTGGTTCTCAGAGATCATGAAAAAATTGTGTGAGAAAGTTTTGAGAATGAAAGTCGCAAAGTATTAAACATCCACTCACAACAACGATGAATGTAAATGCTTTGTCCTGTTTGCTGCCACACCATGCCATGTAAAAGTTTCGCTCCGAAGATAAGTAAAAGTGTGTAGACAAGGCAGAAGGATACTCTCATTCGATGCAGCAGGAGAAATTTTTATCCAAAAAAGTAAAGGTCCTTCTCTAAAGTTTTTCATCTAAAGGTGGAGGTGGTCTTAGTTTTTGGTCTAGCACAAAAAAAAACTTCTGAGCTTCAAAAAGTTTCATTGTGCAAAGGCCTTAATTTGACTCATCTTTCGTTACACGTTTTATCTTATTACGCCCAAGACCAACGGACTATTGTAATATGAAAATGTTTCTCTGCTACCAAAAGTGAGAGGAGAAAGGAAAGTTTTGCTGCTCTGTTGGTTTATGGGACTAAGACTCTATCGTTCCTTGTCATCCGTCACCGGTTGGTGTAAGAGTAATGACTAATAATCACCCTGTTAGTGGTTAAGTGATGATGTGTTGAATGTTTGCAGAGAAGAAAAATATTACATTGCAGCACATAAAGATAAAGCAAGAACCCGCAATGAAAGTCTAGTGCCATCATCATCCTTCAGAATTTTCCCTTGTAATATGGATAACGGAGAAAGACGAGGAGATAGCGACTGACTCTGATCTTACTCCACTGCAAACTTAACTCTCATCAACTATTGATTGAGGACAGCGGTATTATTAATAGAAAGTCAAGGAATGACAATGGCTTGAACTTTTATGTTCAGCCCACTTGGAGTTTTCGCCACCAGTGGTGGATGAAACCATTGTCATCATTATTACATGCAACGAGAGCACACAAGTGAAATAATAGAGCACTTGGTGAATCAGAAAAAAGTGCTTGATCAGCGGAATGACACATCAACAAACGTCGAGGTGGTGCTGGGGGAAAAGAGTGATTGCGCAGAAGAATGTGGTGGAAAAAGTACATGAGGAGAGTGGTGCTTCTACTGCTGTTGGAACAACGTACTGCGGGAGATGTGAACGAAGTGGTTGTCGTTGTTCCAATGATGGTGGTGGTGGTGGCAGCGGCTTACTCTTGGAAGCACGAGCTCCACACTCTTAAAAAAAGAAAAGCCAGTAAACAAGAACTCAAGGAGCAGCAGCTCACTCTGCTCAGCTCCTAGCTAGATTCTGTGAGTGAGAAATGAAAACACAAACTATTTCTTGTGTACCCGACGACTTCGCAGTTCAACTTGTTCCACTGGCTTCAACATTTCTCTTCACCTCTTCATCTTCTTATTGTAGGATTAGAAGAACTCGTTCCATTCCTTTCACCAATAAACCTGTGGTAAAAGTAACGATCACAACAAGCAAACAAAACATTGCTCCAAAGTAGGAGCTCGATGTAGCTAGTTGTGTTTAGCCGTATTTTTGATGGCGGTGTAACGCCTGTCCAGTCACTTACTTAACTTTCTTACTTATCAGCAACGTACGTCAATTCTCGTGTAGTTCCTCTTCACATTTTTCTCTGCCGGTGATTGCTCTCTTCTTGTAAATAAGCAACGGCCAGAACTGGGACAGCTATGAGTAAGACTTACGAGAACAACGAATTGAGTTTGTAGCCGGAAGAGAAATAATAGGAATAATTCTTCTTTGTGAATGCCGACTTGTGGCATGTGCACAGAAAGAGAAACTCTCCTACTTTCACAGTACCACTCTGCACAAGCCGAGTGAGTGGCAGAAACAGAAATATTCTTTCGTAGGATAAGCTCAGTTAAACTAAAGCTACGCTCGCTACTCGCTACTCGCAAGAACAATAATAATATTAATACTAATACCCTAATAAAAATATACCCCGAGCCAACCACAAATTTCAATTGCTTTTCAAGCGGCAAGCATGTCAGTGTCCAAGCTCAGTCTGAAATATATTTCTCTCTTGATGTAATCAGTTTACCCTGTGCTCACTTCACTTTCTCCTCAAGAGCTCGCTTTGACCAGGAAATATAACGAATAAAAATGTAAGGTCAAATGAAATACTACCCACTCGTCGTACCTCGCAGTGACATGAAGTAGCTACTTACTTTTTGCTAGAAAAAAAAACGTGTGCAAAGTGAAGTGACTGAGTTTTCCCCTCCTAGAGGAATAAATATACCTTTGATATCAAATATACAAAACCCAAGTTGTGGAATGTGTCATTGCCATGCCGTGATATGATACAACGATAAGGGCAGTGTACCTGTATACCTGTTGTGTTTGTGTAGTGCTCATTGGTCATGTTGAAGACTACACTGTGGATGCTTGCCATCATCGATTGTGAATTAAAGTGCTGGCCGGATAAGTAACCAATTGAATCGGGTAGTGTAATAATCAAATAATCGAGTTACTACGTACCACGGTAGTAAAGTCACCGCGCAGTCAGTACGAAACTACATTTTTTATATTGTCCGAGTTTTTTTTATTTACGATTTTTTAGAGTTCATTGTATCAACGGTCAGCATAGAAAGAAAGTGTGTCAACGATGATAAAAGTAAGTGAAAGGCTAGCTTTGTATTATAAAAAGTAAAAGTAAACTGAGCAGCCTTAGATATAAAACTCATTGTGTTTTCTCATGTAAGACATGCTCCAACTACGCATACAAAATCACTCCAAGAAGTGAAAATGCTTTGCAACCAACCACTTGATGGATTATTTGTATTTGAGTGAAATCATATAGTCAAACTCGTTTCGGTCATATGTAATATTATGTAAGTTAATTGGGAGAAAAAATCCGTGTGATTTGTGATGTGTGTAAGTGAATACGTGAAAAAGTTACACGTGCGCTTCGTGATGCGTTTCTTCATAAAGCGATAGGATTAGGTTAAGAAAGAAAAATGCAGCTGGTCACTTCGTGACGGTAACAGCAGAAGAAAAAGATTTTTTTACTTATTGTGAAAATCTCAAGTGCACCGCGTCAGCTAACATTTCGCCATCAAAATGCCCATCCGCAAAGGCCATGTGGCTCCTCATGCCACTCTTATTGAATCTGTCATTAGGAAATTCGACAGCCAAGGTAAGTCTTTTTCAATATTCCTTCGATTTTTACTATTTACTTTTGAGTAACCATTTGTAAATATTATGATCATTACCAAATGATTGCCTACTTAGACAAGTGAAAGTGTTGAGTTGGAGCTGTGTATAAAAAATCTGACTAGATTGTTTATACTAAATGAAATAATTGACAATTTAACAATGGTTAGTTGCACAGGCTGTCGGTCAATATTTGGACCATTTAATGTATCTAATAATGAGTTATCGCCACATCATCAAAAGTTATAATCCGGCATGACGGTAAATTGTCCCACGGCGACTCAAATTCAAAGCACGTACGGCACTTTTATGTAATTAAAGTGTCAGCTTGACTTCTCCATGCAATTCAGTTAGTCAACACTCTGCTCCAATTTTGTGTGCAAAGATAGTAATTGTTATTTGTTGTAGTTTTTATATCAGTAAATATTTCGTTACTCAGCCTTGCTAAACAAAAACAAATTTATTTATTCAGTGGAAAATTTTCCCAGCTCCTGCCAAGGGACCAATATCAAAGGAAATCAATATTTGAAAAGTTCTTGCGAACAATTTGCGATTGCGCTGGCTAAACTAACTGGAAATGCGTCCAAAAAATTTCTCCTCCAATCCAATGCGGTGATTTCGCTAATACTTTCTAAAAATAAGTGCTATAGACGGAATAAAAGAAATCTGACTCATTCATCATGAAAGGAATAAATGAATTAGAAACTGAAATTACTAATTCATGATACAAATGTCACGTCATCCCTCTGAAGTTGTCTGTCGATATTCCTCACTCACATTCGTTCGATAGTTTTCACTTAACGATATATCAAGTATGCATGTATGTAGGCAATACACAGAGTCAGCAATGTCCATTCATTTTCTTTAATATTTTATTTTTCTCCGCCGTCCGTTTCTTGTTCCAATGTTCGTACCAGGAAAGTGTAGGTGCTTTGACTCAAGTAAACCAATTCGATCATTCACGTCAAATGTTTATGTGCGAAGGGCAAGAGCTGGTTTATACATTTTCAGTACATCGAACCCTAGTTTCATATTTACCTATTCAATTACTTTACTATACACTGCAAGAAAAAGGATTTTTCCTCCTTGTCTGTCTGTGTATTATTTGATTTTCGTAAATCCATGCAAGAAAAAGGAAGAAGCGACACTTTCTCACAAGCGAATGGAGACAGAGACCTTAGCCGTTTTATACAGTTTTTTCTCATTTATAACTTTAAGACGTTTATGGCTAATATCTTGAACAATGAAGAGATTATTTTATTTGGTAGTCAACTTGGCACAAGAAATGTGGGGCGGTACTGACTTTTCTCCTTGTCTCGTACCATCTTACAAATAACTAATAAGTAACTTTCCTTCGTTTGCAAAGTGGTCTTGAAGTCTTGAATAACAAGTTATCAAGTCGAAAAGAAAAAAAATCGCTTTAGCTTTTGGTTTGAACAGTTTTCTTAGCTGCTGTTTTTAATTATGCTTTTTTTCCTATTTACTCTGTAGAATATTGACACAGTATGTATCGTTTTGCTAGAATTTCGGTGCCACTCCGAATAAAATGAATGTGCGCTAAATACCTAAAGTAAGATTTGACCTGAATGATATTGATATGAAGATGAACGCAATGCTCAAGAGTACGAGTGGCTTAGAATAAATACTTCGCTTAAGTGCTGCTAGTGGGAGACAAACAATGTTTGATTGAAGCACGGACTCAGGCAATAATAGACATACGCAGTATTAATACGTAGGTGGATCGAGAAAAATGTGCTGGATTCGTAGTGTGAAACATTAATCTTCATTCGGCTCGACCAGTCTTTTCTGGTTTCACTGTCGCCGTAATATATTGGTATTAAAGAGAGTGGGTAATTGCAGTGGTGCCCATCGATTTGTCGATTCACTTCGTTTCGTAATTTCATGCGCTCTGCTCTTCTAAGAAAGAAGGAAAAGACACAAGAAGAGTTGTGTCAAATAAGATTATATTGTGATACATGAGCCAGACATTGCTGCGCTGTATTGTGGATGTCGAGAGTTATAAAGAACCCGGGTTTACACAAGGCTGTTGAGTAAAATCCTTGAGTAAAGTAAGCACATAATACAGGCGAGCAAAGCTCTAATGTGATGTTTGCTGCCGTCGGCAGAAAAATGCATTGCAAAGTGCGGGGAGTGCTACACAGTGGAAAGGGAGAAAAGAAAAATGGAGACCTCTCACATACCAACCCCTTCATCAATATTCAAAGAAACACTTTTCAATTTTCTACTAGAGATTCTCCTTTGCTGCCAGTCACCGACCAAGCTAAACCATCCATCTACACACGGTTGTTTGTGAAAGTGAAACGAAATGCTCTATGTAAATGCGCAATATTTTCTCCCTTGCCATCTACTCTGGGGGAGGTGGTGGAGTGAAAACCTCTTCAAGTACAACTCCTACGCCTGGCTTTAGAATAATCATGTACTGTAAGTGGATCCATGAAATAATGATGTAACACTCTTGTCTGAACAGGCAGATTCCTTTTTTACTATTTGATATCCGAGTAAACAAAACGAAAAAATGAAATACAACTGAGGAATTTTATGTGATAAAAGTTGGAATCTGTTTTACACTTCTATCACGGCGAAACATCCTTGTAAGCTCTCAGGGCTTGGAGATTGTTTTACAATTATAGCGATTGCGAAAAGCATTTTCTTTTAACTGCATTGCATCGCTATGAAAAAAACCTTTAGGTAGCAAAGAAGCATGGTTATAATTAAAGACACGTGTCCTCCATTCACTCCAAAACAAAATCCAGAGTTGGCGAAGCTTTTCCCGGGGAAACGTTCCACGCCCAAAGATACTCGTCTCATGGTGTGATGAAAGTGAAATGAACAGCAATGGAATATAGCGATACGTTTACATTACTCAAGAGAGTGGTAGTTAGATACTATTGCATTGGAAGGCTAAACGTTTGTAAAGTGGAGTTCCTGTATTCTCTCAGTCATAATAATGTTGTGTTTAGAGAGGGAAAGTAAGAGGGAGGGAGGGAGAAAATAATGTATGGAAAACAATCCAGTACACACTTAAACTGTGTCTGTCTGGCTTATGGAAGAACGTCTGGAATAAATGGGAGTGAGCAGGAGGCAAGACATGAGATTTAAATACACATGTACTTTCTAACAATGTAATTCATTCTACCTTTGTGTGTTTGTGCATTATTACCTACAAGTTAGGTTCACTCAGGAAGAACAAAAGAAGCTCTGAACAAATTTGCTTTTTGTTGGTGGAGCATGTGCGGCTTTTGGCAACCTCTTATGTCACACGGTAACACCACAACAATAATCTTGTGTGCAAAGAAACGGAGTTCTCCCGTAGCTAGCTTTGTAAATGCCTTTCTCCTTGAATTTTAGTTTTTGGCACATGGTGTAATGAAAAGTTAAAGTAACAATCTACATGACCGTTTCTGTACATTTCATTAAGCAGGCAAGTGGAAAATATGAAACGTTCCACTGCTGAGGATAATGTGTATTTTTGGTGGCCCTACTTTCACCAGGAAATAAAGCACGCCAATTCCGTCTCTCCTCCCACACTCACTAATATTAATGATAATGTACTGTCAGAAACAAGTAGAGTGCAAAACTAACTAACTTCACGTAAACAATCACGTTTTCCTTCATTTGTATAAACGTCATGCCGAGTAAAAAGAAAATGAGAAAAGGAACACGTGCGACTTTTTGAATGAGCACAGCTGGAGTAATTTTACATGAATTTAGCATCATTCGCTTGCATTACCACTTTTAGCTCACTTGCCTTGTAAATCTCGGCTTCCAAAATATACATAGTTTTCCTTCCAAATTAAATATATACTCGAATATGACAACAAAAGAAATAAACGCTGAGTTCTTGTGAACGATGAGGTTGGAAATGATGATGCCTATCCATCGTGCATCGTGGAGATGGAAATAATCTTTGGATGGAGTCGTAACACTCAATAATATAAAAACGTAGATAAAGGGTTCTAGATGGAATTCCTCCGGGGAATTTTGTACTGGCTTGATGCCTATTCCGAGTTTCAAATTCAATACATTTACGAATGGATAGCTTTTTTTAAAAACCCAACAGTTGAAAACTTTTTGGCATGTACATAGATGTAACATTTTGGAGAATATTTTCCGATTAAATACAGGACAAAAACGTAAAACTGGCATTTTTTGATATCGACCAAGAAAAATGACAAACCAAACACACAGTTTATATGGCTTAGACAATTTGAATTTGTTTCCTTCACATTTTTTATTAAAGGTCACACTGTAATAAAATTTCTGACCTGGAGAACTGTACAAAGAATAGGAAAGGAATTTTTGTATTTTTACACACATGATTAAACCCGTGATTGAAACTACCACGAGGTTGACATGACATGAAGCATGATTGATTCGTCCAAAAGGTGAAATATGATGGAAATGGAAGCACATAATTTTTTTATTTACCAATTTGACCGCACGCCCCGTTGGAGACAACGTTTCAATAGGAGGATATTTGTGAACCACAAATAATTTATGAGGTCCGATCTCATACATAAAATATGTCGGATTTTCATTTCAAGGAATAAATATTTTTTCCTTTAGGAAAAGCCAAAAAATTGTGGTTGATCGTTAGTAAAGTGAAGTGGACTGTCAATAATTGAAGATGTAGTGTTTGATGTTTGCAAAGATAAGGTGTGCCTGACACTGGCTCCACTCTACTTACTTCTATGCATGCATTCGCCATTTTGTAGCGTATAGCAAAATGTCATTTCAGTATATCATCCGAGGTTCAGCTCGCCGTATTGGAGAAAGCAAAAGCAACACTGACAATGAGAAGCTCTGCGAGACTTAAGAGAGGATAAGCAATCCCATTAGACTTACGGGCATTTTACGTACGCCACTGCCTAATCTCAGCCGACTGCCTTGCCCAGAGTACGCCCATCCGGACAGCTGGCATTTATTCCGTGTTGGAAGAAATGTTTTGTCCCGCCAATTTCTGGTGGATTTAATGGAAGAAATGGACGAAATGGATATTAGGGCAATCTA
>VYYJ01001212.1:0-34372 GCA_021029165.1 Cyphoderus albinus | reverse complement strand
ACCCTCACCAAAACCCTCTTGTTTGCCCCATGAAAAAACCTCGAGGCATTTTTGTACAAGGGAATTGGACTGCACTTAGCGATTCCCGATTCAACCGACTGCCTAATGGTGATGTCATCATGATTAACCAACTACTCCTCGTCACAAATACCTGGTTTTCTTGTTTAACAAATTGGTGACTGTACTCTACGCAGGTATTTAAACATGTGTTTGTACCCAGTTTCTTTGCCCACCCTGACTTTTAATTTACTTTTTGTGAGGTTTTAAGATGGATCATGTGCAAACAACTCATTCAATTCTCCTGGCATGTGTCTTGTGCAGTGTATCTTCACCTTTAAACAAAAAAGTGAGAGAAAGGATCGTACGACAGGCAAATGAAAAATAAACTTTAATTCCTCAAGTCATGGAATACTTTGGATATCTTTTGCTGACATTGTGTCTACCTTCATTATTTTGGGTTTATGTTTCTATATGGTACGATGTGTAAAAAAATAAAACAGCATAAATTTTACAGTTATGTCATGTCTACGTCCCCTCTTTATGTCTACCTTCGTTTCTCTTGTTAACTCCCCCTGGGTCATCTACGTCATTTAATCCATGACTGGGAAACTTTAAGAACAGTTATCAACAACGTAAAAACTTGAATATTACATTGCCTGTGAAATCAACGGGTTGTTTTTTTTGAAGTGGTAAAGTGTTGTGATAAAATATTCGGCGCGGATAGTGTTTAACAACATAAAATTGACAAAGAGTTTAGGATGGCGCAGATATTACATTACATTTAATGTACGTACAAGAAACCAAAAGTTAACAAAAGTTAAATATTTGAGTACGCATACAAATTTATGGAAAATATTATTTCTGTTCGGTAACTTGAAGTTTTCAAAAGTTTATCTACACTCACGCGACGGAAACTAGGTAGGTACGTACAACCATTTTTGTTAACGTGTTTCGCAGACTAATAATACGCTTAAATAAGCCGAGCCGTAACAGTGTACTTTGTGTAGCCTGGTGCCTACTCTTGACGTAGTCGTAAAAAGTAAAGCCATATAAAGGATTTGGCAAGAAATTAATAGTTAATGAGAGTTGTTACTATTTGAAGTAGAGTCGGTTAAAGGAAGGTCGAAGGTTGATGAATTATTGATGTTTCTTTTTCATTTCACTCGCAGAGAATAGCTATTACACAATAGGAGAAATGAGTTGGGGAAAGCTGAAGAAAAAAGCATTGTGCCTCTCTACAGTAGCTTACTAAAAATAGGAACTTGTAACAAAAAGACGAAAAAGTCTCTTATGGAATTTATACTCTTGTACAAAAAAATACCAGACCAAGTAAAAAACACGTTTTCCAGGAACAAAGATTTTGCAAGGTATACTTAGGAAATTGGCGATTTTGTTCCAGACAGAGGATATGCTTTACATAGAATAGGATATAATATCTACCTAAGAAAACACGTGCGTATACCTGAGATGAACATCCGTTTCTCTGTGTACAGGTATAATTTAAAGAGTTAAAAGTAGAAAAAGAAAGCCTGACTTTCTTTCATCTCAATTCCTGTGGCTGAAGCTGATGCAGTGGAGATGTTCCATCAGGAGAAAGGGAGGAGTGAGCAGGTGGTTTTCTTCTCCATCTCCTGCTGTGTGCACGGACCCAGATACAGTTGCTTGAATTGAAACGTGGAGAAAGAGGATAGCTTGGCTCTCTAAAGTTTTTTTTTTGCAAATGTAAATTTACTTTTATTTCTTTATCCCTTTTCTCTTATGTGCTTGATAGAATTAGAATAAAAAGGGAAAGTGGATAATGTAAGCATTTAGCTGGAGCTTTGCTATGCATATGGAAAGCAAATTGCATGATTATTCAGAGAAAAAAAAACTCTTTAAAAAGAGATATTATGCAGGTACACACTCCCACCTTCCTTATTCAATTTATTTTCTTCAAGTGTAACATCCTCTTGTTTGAGTGAAATAGAGAATTCTAACTTAAAATAACTTCTCATTGTTCTACCACGGAAAGATTCAGAAGTCGGCAGTTTTGTGTCTTTGGCATGAAAAGTGGATTTGTTGAACCGCCATTACTTCTCCACAAAAACTTAGTCTCTACTTTTAATTTCTTTCCAAAAATAAATCTAACACCAGCATCAGCATCAGTTTGTCCAAGTTTTCTTGCCTTTCTTTAGTTTGACAGAAGGCTTCTTCATACTTTCATATCAAACCAACTCATCTCTGTCGTGCCCAACGCCACTTTTGCTTGTGTAAGTAACTTTTCTGATAAAGTTATTCCGGTGTCAGAAACTTTTCATTTGATCATAATTTGTGGGAAGTGCATCATCGCCAATTCCTGATGTAGCTTTCCACAGCCATGGAATATATTCTGAAATAATGTTGTCACTTACGACGCACTATTTTCTCTTCAAAGTGGGTAGTAGTGTATGAGTTTCAACTGCGCGATCCTCTTTTATCTGGGCGACGGTCGTTTTTTGTTATTGCAAGCATTTTTCATTTTGCCCCAAGCTGTGGCTGAGGAAGCGAAAGTGAAATAAATTATGCGATTAGTATAATTTGTCGAAGTGGGAAATAAGGCAATAAATTTGTTGTCACTGAGCTATCAAGACAAACACCTGTGATCTGTTTTTACCATTCACGTGTAAACTTTTTTATTTCAGGTCTTCGTGCTCGGTGTTATGCTTGATATCTTGTTGGAATTTATGAAAAACCTTTTTCTACACGAGAGGGTACATTAATCTAAACCAAAGCTAATCTTCCATTAAATGCTTTTGGACCTCTCGTGCTACTGCCGAAACGCTGGCTGCCCTCTTTCGTGAGTGATAGTAAATTCATGCATTAAATTATCTAATCGATATTGGTATTTCCAAAGCCGACGTGATGGCGGCACGCTCTCTCCAAGTATTGGTGAAACTGGAGAAAGCTGGAGAAAGTAGAGAAAGTTGCAATAAGAGGGCGCCACTGTGAGTGAAATTTTCACAAGTTTAATAATGACGGCTTAACTGAAGAAAGAAAATTCCAAAGTCTCAAAACATTTCTTAGTTCAAAACTTTGTGAGTTGTTGTATTTTCCTGTGGTGTATAATTTTTGCGAGATTATTCCTTTGTGTTTGTTTGGTCTCCTAGTCTTCTTTGCTTTCTTTCATAAATGCTGATAAAGCATTTTTGTGGCAATATTCTCATTTCGGCATTTTAAAATTGTTCTTAGAACAAGGTAAGGCATGTCTCTGTGGTAAACAATACAATAGAAATGGAAATGTTTCGCAGTACTAACATAATTTGTCTGTAGACGTTACAACGTTTCTCTTTTGAAGTATTTTGAAGTAAGCAAAAAATTGAATTTTAACTTCAACCCGTGGCAAAAATTTACTTCGTCCAGTCAGGTTTCCATCTCCATCTCCTTGACATGCTGCTAGGGACATGACCTTTGGCAAAAGTTTCCTGGAAAAAGTAATTTTTCTCTTGTCACAACACATATTAATGCGCTTCACGTGTCAGCCTGACCAGTGAATTTGTTGGAAAGAAATTGCAGACGCTTGTACATGGGGAAAGCTCTAGAGAATTTGCGAAGTGAATCAATAACGCTAGTTGTGTTTGAGTCCACATTTTTCAAACGAACCACGAATTTTTCATGCTTTCAACAACAAACAGCGCTTAGCAGGTTTATCGGGAGGCAGGAGAATGAAAATCGTGTGATGTCTTCCGCAAAAATGCATGGACAGTCGTCCGTGTTCTTCCTTCCGCCCGTCTTTTCTTTCTAGTCACAAAATATGTGCTCCGGTAGATAAAGTTTTTGTGTGTAACCGACTACCATTCATTGTTGAAAGTGGAGCATAAAACACGTCGAAAAATCCTTTTACGCGCAATTAGCACAGCTAAGCCTGCGTCTGTTCATAGGGAGTCATTGAGTGAGCCAAAGGTTAAAAACAAAAACGTCCTCCTTTCTCCTTGTGCCCATTCGAGGAGGAAAAAGTTGGGAGAAAATTAAGTGTCTTTTACAACTTCTTGCCTTTCTCAGAGAAATAAAGGTGGTTTTTATTGAAGGCACAGCTTCTCAAAGTCATGCATTAGCATGTCTTTGCAAACCACAGGTACTATTTCTTGCACAAAAATTTTACTCGCCCTGTAATTTCCAACAGAATGAATGAATTCCTTCCAATTTTATGAAAGAAAGTGATAATAAAAGGAGAAAGGAAAAAGACCACAAAAGAAAAGTAAGTCGTGTCCCGGTTTAAGAATATACCTGCCTCAGAAAATATTTCGGAATTTGCCAAGTAAGAAATAATATTTATTTTTGCGTGGGTTTTAAAGGGACCAGACCCTTTTTACTGTGTGCACAGGGATCAGGCAGAGTAAGAATAAAATACAAAGTCTGCAGCAAATGTGGCATGAAAAGGCTATGACTCTGTTTTATTTTCCATCCCCCTGTCATCAATAATACAACACCTACTCGCAGAAAACGTTATTGATGTGAGTAATGATTTCGTCAATTTCGTGTAACCACGCAATCGTTAGATTTATTTCCACAGTGGAACTTTCCAATAAGAAAAATACTCAATATGATGACATAAATAATTTGTCACAGGAAAAGTTACGTTTTGACCATGTCAGCTTTTTGCAAGACCAAACCAAACAATGTTATGTGTTACTTATACCTTATACCTTGTTTCTCCAGCAAGCAGAAAAACGATTTCGAAATACATAAGATTTGTGGATATTAGTGACAGGTCAGAATAACATCCACAATTTCGCATTATTATTAATGGGAATACTACACTAGAATGCAAGGCAAGAATGGACCTGTCATCACATCCACTATTGTGCAAGCAAGTGCAAGGTAGTTCTGATGAACAAAAGTTGGGAAAGCATATAAAAGGATGAAGAAAGAAAGGAAAAAGTCGGTGATGTGTGGAATTTGTATGTGATTTAAACAAATATTTCAAAGTCAGAGTCAGCCAGAGAAAAGCAATGAGTGTTCAAGGTTCAGTGTGTGTTTCCTTTTTTGCAACACAATGATTTATCCATTTCATCTGCTCCACTTGACTTGTTTCCTTTTTGTATAATACACGACGTAAAAATAATGTCACTTTCATGGTATTATAACGCTGTTAGTTGTTATATTCCAGTCTGTTGCCTTCCATGCATGAGGGACTCAAGCTTGCTCAGGTTGAGTTCAGTTCATTTCAGTTCTGACTCACTATTCTTTACTCAGTTCATATCTAAACAGTTCAGTTTTTCTATATCATACATAAAATTATTAAACAATTACATTTCTACACTGATGTGATGTGACATTGCATCATGCGAGCGATTAAATATCAAAACAATGACATTGCATCTAACCTATCTACATTCTTCTCATAAAATATTATGTGGATTTCACAAAAGAAAAGTTTTGCGCTTTTTGCGAAAAAAACTTCAGCCAAAGCTAGCTGCGTATATTAACATCGATTATATTCCAAATCCCTCTTTCCACATTAAGTCAAGCGTCAAGAACAAAAATGAAGGTCACAGTGATCGTCAAATTAAGTTATCCTTACATGATCCCTAAAAAAAAGAGATTTCATTTTTTAGGTTTTTTATGTGGGGTGACGTAGTTGAGAGGAGTCACCCTTTTCTTTTTCCTTGACGTACCATCATGCGTTGAATTTAAACTTACAAGGAGAAGTAAAGTGCATTCATTTACCTTTATATTTTCTTCTACTGGAAAGAGTAAACTTTGAGAATAAAAGTATGGTTAGCTTTCCACAAGATTTTGTGTGCACTTATTGTATACTTATACAACCAGAGTATGCATATATTTATGAACTTAAAGCACTCCCAATGTGACTACAAAGTAGTTTTAAGTAAACATTCTCATCTCCAAAAAAGATAAAATAACAAGATGATAAACGGCGTCATCGTCATCACTATCAACATCGCGATATTATTCAATGACTGTTTTGGTTTCCCTGTTTCCATCTCTCTTTTACCCTACCATGAAAACACTTTACAATTCAAAGGTAGGTGTGTCAAGTGATGTGATGTAATTCAAGTTAAAACTTTATCGACTCCACTTTGTATGATGATCGTGGTGATACGATAGCGGCATATGAAATGAATGTCACCATAGTTTTCACCACAACCGCAATCATCGCCATAAAGAGGAAATATATTCTCACACAATAAATTATCATCGCTCAAAATACCTTCTCTGAAGTGAGTTGAGTCGAGTCGACGTCTATCTAATGCACATTCCTTTTAACAAAGTTTTCTTTTTCGTTCCTCCTCAAGTGAAAGCGAAATGTTTCTTTCTATCTACGTTAAAAATAAACGTTGAAGGGAACGGAACTGTTGCTTGGAATTGAAATGTTATGGGAGGAGCGGTACGAGAGAGGCTGCTGCAACTAGTTGTAGATTTGTAGTAGTTTGTTTGTGATGTGCACGACGTGCTCTTGTTCAGTTGTTGTTGCTTGAAATTCTAAAAAAGGAAAGAGACTTGAAGATAATAATATGATCAAAGAGTTTGTGGTAGTTTTCTGTGTCATATCAAATGAAGTAGTTTTTTTCCATCTACTAAATGCTACTAACTTCTTCATACAGAATTCGCCAAGACTTGAGCTGAGTTGCTTTACAGTATATTAGGATGTTGTATTTGGTAACATGTAAAGTAAAGTAGAAAGGTATCGGTAGTAAAAAGGGTCAATAATTCTTTGATGTGTGCATTATTTGCCCTTGTTGCTTGTCGGGTGCAATGCCTTTCAAGAGTTTCTGCCGAAGATTCCATTTTGTTTGTGTTTTGCTGTGTTGCGCGATGCACGATAGACTAAAATTTTCCCAATATTTTTCCTTTCATTTTTTTGTAAGTATTATTTATCTCTCCCAGCTCATTTTCGATCATGTCTACATCCATACACTCACGGCAAAACAGTAGGGGTTTCTCCCAGGCTCTCCCCTTTCTCGGTCTTCTCCAATGACGCGTGACCTTCATCTTCCATCAAAATGTCTCAAGTGTGGTGTGAGACACTCGCATTGTCTTTGGCCGCTGCCTACTTACAGGACAAGATGGAGTTTTTTAAGAGGATGAATCAGATGTTAGAGGACAAGTAGAAAGTATCACAGTTAGCTGTTAACATTTTGTATACATATGAAAATCCTTTCTTCGGAGCAAAACTGCCAGCAAACAATAACTGCTCAATATTTGTTCAACATGGCGTAGGTTTCATGTCCGTGAGTTGATGTCTGTGTAGAAAGAATACGAAGAAAAAATGTATCTATTTAATTTAATAGTATTTAACAGAACAAAATTTTTGTCCTTGGCTTCCAAGTTAGGGAGAACTCTCGTCCCACTCGCTTCGCCTTGTTGCTACTTTCCCCCTTTAATCTTGCATTCCCTCAGAGGAAACGGAATAATTGGCGAATCTCATGAAAATAGATGGGACTCAGTGTTCATGTCACATCAGCATAATAACGTTGATGACAGTTTGTGGTGGGTTGGCGTTGTCGTAGTCAACTTAAGAGACAAGACAATGGAAAAGTGTAGAAGAGCATAACCACAGACCTTCCACTCACCAGAAGCTCGCTGTGGGACAGACACGCAACCACCAGAGTGATATGTCATTTCGCCCTGACCACTTTGCTTCCCTAATGGCCTCTGGGATTCCTTAGAAACAGGATGAGTCCGAGTAATAATAATTCCTGTTTTATTATTTGCATAGAAATAACAGGATGTTTTCGAGTGGAGTACAAGAGAAAATGAATTGTAAGTAAACGTGGGTCATCGTGAAAAAGTAAATAAATGGTCGAGCGAGCAAGAAAAGATGGAAAGCAGAGGAGCGGAAACAAAGACCTTGATCTTTTTTCCATCTCGAAGAGAGATATTAAATCCCACAATCGTCTGCTATTCTCAATCTCTCTCTCGCCCATTTCACTCACTAAATAATGCAATGATCAACATGAAAAGATTGCAAGAATTGGGAAAATTATAGTGAAGAGGGAGCAGATGCTTTCACTGCTTTCTTCATGGAACGGAATCCTGTTGATAAATATCAGACGACTGATACATAATACAATTGTACAAATGACAGATTCTCATAATTCGAAACAAAGGGCCTCATAATTTTGTGTAATTAAAAGGCTAACATTAATTTTGGCTGGCTGCGCACTGCAAAGATGATCATGATGCTTAATTTATCAATGACATCCACATCCACTTGGAAAGCGGGTCTACAGTAACTACGCTGTGATGTGATGTGATTCTGTTAAATGTTCTGCACATAAGCCATATTTTAATCTGGTGGAGAATAAATATTTTGCAGTAAATCAAGTCAACATTTCTATATTTTTCTCCAGAGTAAGTTCAACTTTTGGGAGAACATTTTGACTGTGTCAATTGACTTCATTTATTTTGTGTGGAAGCTCCTCTCCCAACAGGAAAACATCATTTTTCTACTTTTTTTGTGAATGTGCAGTGATATCCCATTTTTAAGGATCAAAAGAAATGTAAGAGGAATGAAGAGAAAAATGAATGTAAAGGTCGGGAGGAAACTGTCGTGTCTTGATGTGATGACTGGGTTGGGCCGAGCGAGTCGAGTTGCTTGTAAAGAAAGAAGCAAAGAAAGTTCGTCTTTCAGACTTTCCAAACTCGGAATCGGAATCCAAGCGAAGCAGCGAAGGAAATGACCTTGATTGTGCCTCTCACTCTCTGACATATTACACCCTTGACATGTAGTGCAATGCAATATAACTGACTAGGTATCCTCTGAGCATTTTCATTTGTTTTTCCGGACCTGTGTATAAATTTTCCTATGCTTCTTATGCAGCATCAGTAACAGCCTACGGTTGCGTGCACGCTACATAAGTACATTACATTACATAGAGGAAAAGGCAGATGAGCTGGAAATCTCATATGACATTCAAGAAATGTACAACTGTCAGCTTTTCCACGACAAATGCCCTTCAGGATAAGATAAGCACAAGTGCTCCACTCGAACGCGCTACTACATACAATCTTGAGGAAAATAAGATATTTTATTACCTAGCCCTTTACTACTCTCGACACTACAGTCGAACCAGTCAACTCACTCGCAAAGCGTCTTGATAAATCTTTTCGAACCACTCGCCCAACGTCTGTTCGTGCAAATCTGTACACTTGCCTGAATCCACTTAAAACCGGATATTCCTGCAATCTGGCCAACAGATAGAGAGAACTTTTGGCTAACCGGATATTTCATACCTTAATCGGCGCCTTAATTGATCAATCTGACCCGACAGTTCTTCTTTCTTTTTGGAAATAAGAGGATGAAATTTTAGGCGTTTCGGGAGACTTAGTTTCAAGGGTTACTTTAATCAAAGCATCATTCTGAGATTATGTTGGATCATTGGATGCAGGAAGAAGTAAAAATGCATTGAAAATGAGAGATTTTTTCGTCAGAGTTTGTCAACATGCTATAAAAGAGGTGAATAGGAAATGTGCAATTGGAATAGGAAATGTGGAGCACCACAAGAGACTCTTGTAATAATACATCATAGAAAAGGGACAGGATGAAAGCCAACTTTTCTCTGCTTTCCTGGCCTCGCACGTGAGCCGACTATCAGATGAGGTAGTGCGACTTAAGTTAGTAAGGACAGGAGGAAAGAATTTCTCTGCTTCCTTTTGCGTCTTACTGTTACTCTTTTTAACCATTATCGAAGTTGCAGCCGGGTGAATGCATTGCTTCAAATTATTATTAAATGCGACTGTTATTGTATAGTAATATAATTTATTTAGGACATTACCACGTGTCTCAAATGTGTTAATATTTTCTTTGAAACCACACACTAAACTCTTGATGACAAGAGAAAAGAGTAGAGTGGATAAGTCTTTATAGACTGTCGACCACGATTCCGGGACGACGGCGGAAGTAATTTATGATGGAGTGAGGTGACTTTGCTTGAAGGCAACCCAAATCAACACATTTTCATAGAAAATACTATAAAATTGCCCTGTCAGTAATAAGGGAAGCTGCGACTTCCATATTAAAGATGCCCTAGATAGTTCTTGTTATGTTGTCAGCATAAAGATGAAAATAATGCACTCCACAGCAAAAAAAAAAGCTGGAAACAGTCGGGTTTCTTTTTTTCTTGTTTTGTGTAATGCCACGAAGTGAACTTTTTAGCTTCTTTAGCTTCTTTTCAGATCTTTAAAAATACTGCGAGCTGGCTTTATCTAATGTAATGCGTATAAGTACGTATAAGTAAGTACATTACATTAACTAGAATAGAAAGGTCCATTGTGGCCAAGGTGCTCACGGAGGAAACTTTCTTTCTACTTTGAAATCATCTGATGAGAATGGAATGGAATGAGAGAAGCCAGAAAAAAAAAGAAATAAAAAAGACGATATTCTCATGTAGTGGTATTCACTCACTCAAGAAATCTTGTCGTGCCGCATGGCATCCGTGCTACTCTTTATTCCTAGGTAGGTTCCACCTTCGGACAGAATACACAAAGTAATATGATTACCGCCGTCTTGGAAGTAACTTGCAAGTTAATATTATTGTTATTAGTACGAACCTTGCAAAGAAATCCTTCAATGTGTTGTGCTGTGAATAATATTCTTTGATGAGGTTGGGGAAATAGACTGAGATGGAGACTGTCCTCCTAAACCGGATAAGCTCCTTTGTTGTCCTCCCTTGTCTTCTTTTCTGAAGAAAACGATGATGGGATGTGTAAATTGTGTTATTTAAAATAGGTAAGTATTTCTCCTTATATAAATTCGCTTGCATGGCTCACTGAAAACCGAAACTGTCTATCCCACCGCGCACATGCCCTAGCTACGGTATATCATAACACGTTTCCATCTCAAGGCAAATTTACATATTTCTGCACATTTCATCATGATCAATAGCTCACATGAACACGTGACAATATTGATTCGCAACGTTTAGCCGTTAGCGTAGTACTTCTAAGTAACTGACTACTCCGATGACATCTTATATTGTTCTGTACCATCCTACGGGAAAAAGTACAAGAAAATAAGTGTGAATATGGTAAAAAGCGGAGAAGGGTAATCTCCGAAAGTAAAATTATACAAGCATAGGGATTACATTATTCGTTCACTCCTTCTTTGATTCCACTTTGGGCTCTTGGTTTAAATTTTTTAGTCTTATTTTAAATCTCTATGTGGTTACTTTCAAGAAGAGAAGCTTTCAAGAGACACGGAGAAAAGTTGGTCAAGGTTATCGACTGAATTTGAAAACAGATATGACGAAACAAAGAAGTCTAAAATGTAATTTGTGAAACAAGTTTAACTACCTACATTGTGTCTATCGATTGCCTGAGTATTGTCACTGTCATTGTCTCCAGGTATTTTATCTATTTGCTTGCTCCACGTGGACTACAATGTCCATGTGTGTGTCTAATATTATTAACATAACATAATACAACTTTCCGGGGAGTTCAAAGGTATCTGGGTTGGCGATAATTTGTGTTCTTGACACGTACAGTCAGTGTGCCCTTAGAAAATTTGGAAACAGAACGGGTTCTTAGGGAACGATTGAATGGAACATAACATTGTACAAATTGAACGGTGTTGATTAAAGGCCCGTTGGAAATTGAAAAATGAACTGTGATCAAGAAGCAAAGATAATTTGTACTTAATTAATTTCCTGCTCTTCTGTACCTACTAAACTTTACAAACAGATTGTTTGTAGTATCTGGATAGCGTTTGTGTTATACTTGTACACACACCACTTTCAAAGTACACATGAAAGAGTACAATTGTCAAAGAGGGTTAACGAACACAATTTTTTCAAGGCTCTTACTTTTACTTACATGATCATGATTTCGTGATCGCTTTTATTGCACACTCAGCCTACACACGAGCGCGTGGAGTGCAATTGTGAAGGTGAAGCTGAAAATGTGGTCTGAAGGAACCCTTTTAGGTAACGAAAATTCTGCACGCTTTCTGCCCCCGTACCCATAACCAAAGAAGCCGCAAAAAATTGTAGTAAAAATGAGGGCTGTGATGTGATGTAAGTCGTATTGTTTTGTGTGCGAAAAAAGAGAGATTATGATAAGTTGGATGAGAAAAGGGATAAAAAGTATAGTCTCTTTTATCATATTTGATAGATTTATAGATTTGTTAGCTGCTGCTTCTATTGTTGGTTCATAAATCTTTTAAGTGGTATTGGTAGTAGTCCAGATTTTGTTGGGTTGTGCTCCGTCAATATCCATTTGTTGGAATGGTGATGAGTCGATTCTGAGAGAAGCCCGTTAGAACTGGAAACATTTTATCTTTAAATACATACCATTACAATAAATGTATACGTCTCCAGGCTGGAGACACGAATTTTTTACAACTCCGCACCCGATAACTTAGGTTAGGTAACTTTTGTGAAGTAAAGTGTAATCCTTCTCGCCAGTTCTTTTTCGGTGAATATCACGCGGGGAATGTGACCTTGATCAGAGGGAAAAACTTATTCCACTACTTATCATGTTATTCAGGCCCGCTGAACTTGATGCCCTGCTTAGCTTTTACTCAAACCAAACGGAGGTTAAGTTAAGGTGTGTTCGGCCAGAAACGAAACAGGATGAGTTTCGGGGTCGACAGAAGAACATTGAAAAGGTTTCATACTTTTATCGCCAGCTTTTTGTTTAAGGTCGTCTTTTCCATATAGGCATAAATTTATAGGTATATTTTATGCCAGCTTGTATAAAAACGATTTGCTGAAACCTAGTGAACAAAAAGTATGCCTGAGTAGGTAGGAGATGTCTCGGAGACAGATGACGGCAGAGTGTCTGGCGGCGTACTTTCTCCTCGCTTGTTTTTAAAACCACCTATAAATACCTGACAGGTGTTTGGCACGTTTGTTTCAAATATGTACATAGGCAAATATTTTATTGTGACCCTTTTTATCCGTTTGTTTTCAGTGCTCTTCGAGAATGAGAATATCAATGGAGGAAAAAGCTTTTATTTGTGAGTGACACAAAAGCGAGGTGTCAATGTCATTCAGCGCTGTGCTCCCTGCCTGCCTTGTCCGTTTATTACCTACGGATTAATTTTGCTAGTTAGCATTGGATGGGATTCGCGCATTGAATTCAAACTTACTAAATGTATTCCTCCCTTCCTTTCGTAGTTCATTTATGTCCACCGGATAATAATTTTACACATTTACTCTAAACATCCACAAGACAGACAAGCTGTACAGAATATTTTTAACTTCAGCAAAAATGTTGTGCGCATTCAGAACACTTAAAGTGTTCCAATTTGCCATTAACGTAATCAGAATCGCCACATGAAGGCCGTTTTGGAAACTGGATGATTTCGTAAAATGCTTTCATGTCATTTCTGTAACCAAGGGGAAGAGATATTTTGCCGTAAAATAATATTGTGGGTAAAGAAGAATCAGAAGAAAAACATTTAAGTACTAGTCGGAGATTTTTTGTTCAAGATTAGTCTCGCAATATAATATTACATCAGAGCTTTAGAAAAAGGCTTCCTTCACGCTCCACTAGGTTTAAATGAATGATGAAAAAGATTGTCAGAAGAAACCTTTTTTGTTGTATTGATGTACCTTACGTAGTGTTTTATATGAACTATGTAAGTATTACTTGCTGACTTTCAACGTTTTCTCCGCTTCATTAATCCTTAACAAGGCTAGTGAATTACGACGACAAATTTTTTCATATGTTTTGCTGCGCACAGTTCCATTATTTTGCTGTCTTTTTCTTTTCAACAAGGATAAATAACAAGGAAAGCTAAATTGTGGGCGCTTTTCAAACGACATGAAAATGTCAAGAGTACAAAGTACAACAATCAAATTCATTTAAGTAGGTATTCTATTGTACGTAATTAGATGGAGAATCAATCTTGCAAGTAATGTAATCATGAAAGATTGGAAAATACTTTTTTGCAATGTGATGGAATGAGGAAGGAAGGAAAAGTGCATTGCTCTCCGGTGAAATTTCTTTGCAAAATTGATAGGGCTTTTGTTTATCAAATTCTATGAAAATATTTCTATTTTCAGTTTTGCTTCGTTTTGATTTGTTTTGTTGCGTAACTGACAATGAGAACACGTGGAGTATTTTTAATAAAATGTTAGTGAAGTTTAGTTTCACTACCCTGCGCCTCACTACTTTCAAATTTGAAATAAGGCAATCGGCAACGACAAGAAAACATCTTTCCCGTCCTTGCATTTGAAATAAAAAGTTTTGGGACAATGGCTCAAACACCTAAGCAAATACCTGTCTACGTAATAGTTTGTATCTGTGATAGTACTTTTATAGTGTTCATGCTATAATTTGTTATATTATGCACCTACGGCAATGAAATTAATCAATGATTGATAGCTGTATAATACATACAGCCTGTATTCATGTGGCTTTTATTATTTGCTGCGCGAGTAGCACATAATAAGATTGCACTATTAGTTCGAAAGGACTGTGTGTGCCTGCTCCCAGTCAACATCATCGTCATCATCATCACAGCATAACTACCACGAAATGAAATAAGCTTTGATAAATATCTGAGAATATCTTGCAACAATACATTTGATAATGCTTCAAAGTCTCTTTTAAGAGACTCTTCCTCCTTGAGTATTAACGATGTCGTTCCCTTGCAATTCTTGTCATTCAATCATTTCAATCGATAGTCAAACCGGTGCAGAACATCTTAAATCCTTACAAAGTCTTTGTTTTGAAAAGTCATTCTTTTCCTCGTTATAATTCCTGGTACAATTGTGTTTTCTCCTTGCTTAATTTGTGTATAAAAGCAGAAGTTTGTAAACATTGGTTTTAGACAGAATGCATCTAAGTTGCCTGCGTAGTTGTTGATAGGAAATAAGAGAAGTAAGAGAACTTTACCCTCGGTTTCTTCCGTTCTTCCTCATTGTATTGTTCCGCCCACCAGAAACTAGCTATTTAGCGCCCACAAACTAATTTCTTTAATGAAGACATAAAAACAAGAGACTGTCTTAATCTTTGAGAAGGATTTTCAACCATCCTATCAAATGACTGTGTAATCTATGTGGGTCTGTTTTTCCACGATGAAAATCTAAGGAAAGGAGGTGGTAGTGGTAACATAAAATAAAATTTATTGGCAGTGATTTTATCTGAAAAATGGAAAAAATATTTTTACAAATACTTATTTGTCAGTCACAATCACAAGTCAAGGATGCGAGACAGCTGGATTAATATGTCCGTCAGTTAGGTATGATTTTCTCTCATTTTTATTCTTTCACTATCCACTTAACCGACTGGAGAAATTTGAGATTATTATTTCAGTTTTTGGGGAAAAGAAACAGAACCGGCAGCATGCGCTGTTGTTATTGAATTCTTTACTTCTCTTGTTTGTTTTTCGACTTTTATTCCTCTTTATTTTCCTTGTTTATAAAGTGGTCTAGTCTGGGCTATTTGTCTGTCTGCGCCCACAACCCAAGTGCGCAATTTCCAACCTTTTACTCCGATTAGCATTTTCATTGAAGAAAAGCCAAGGATTTCAGTCTACAATTTGTGCAGATGACTACCTCTTAAATTAAGTGTTAACAAATGGATAGAAGAAAGGGAAAATCCAGTCAGTCATTTTCATTGTGTTATAAAACGTCGAGACTGTCGAAATTGGAAGACATTATTCTAGAACAATTTGCGGAATCTTATGTGCCTTTAACCCATAACCCAGTGATGCCATTGCATAAGTAGAATGTTTTTATGGATTATGTGCTGCTACTAATCTACTAGAAAAAATTAAAATAGGGGACAGAGTAGGATTCAGCGGAGACTGCAATAACGGAGAGACTGAAGACTGGAAACAATCTGATGCCGGTCTCACCTCAACTTCACGTAAATTCAATATTCCAGCTTATAATTATATTATACATACCACGTACCTTTCCTGAAAGACAATCATAACCATAAGGGACAACATTCTTGTCTCAGTTTAGTCGTAGACTAGATAATCTTCTCCAGCCATCCTGCAGTTCTGGCATGGTATTTTAAAGCAGAGCAAAGCAAACATTGTCGCATACTTGGAATTCAAGGCTTGCAACAGCGTCTTTTTATGCTGATGAAGTTTGTCTGCATGAGCAATGTCATATCATAACTATATAGAGACAAATATGTACCTATTTTATACATAATATAATCTTCTTACGACGATTTGTCACAGCACTATCTTAATAATCTTTCTGGGTGACGGGGAAATAGGTTTGCCTAGTCACCTAGTTCAGAGGTAAGTTAGTGGAATGAAAGGATGAGGAAGAGCTGGAAGACGAAATAGAATGAAGAGACAACCTGATTTTCTGACTGAGCGAACGTCTCAAATCTCCTGATAACAAATGCCAACTAAAGTCGCTTCTGTATAAATTTTATGCTCCAGAAGAAACCTCGATCACTTAATAATGGTAGGAGACAGAAGGACATTTCATGCTTTTGTACAACAAACTAGACTAATTCAACTAGGAAGGGAAAGCTAGTATACGTAGGTATCTTAACCGTCGTCTATTATGATCTCCCATATCACCTACACCTACTTACGATTAGGTACTTTACTTTGTTTTATATTGAATACTACGTTTGAACCCAACCCAACCAACCCCCAAGAAAATTCCGATTTCTTTATACATCTCTTCTTCGTGTAACTCATTATTCAGGCAGACGTATTCGTTGCTAGGAAATGTGTTATTATCTCTATGGCATGCATTTGTTAGCCGCCGTTGTGGTTTTCATGAAAGCAGAGGAAACGAAGCAAAGCAATAACGGAGATTAATCGGGAGTTACGTCTTTCATGTGGGGCTGATTAATCTATCAGAGGCTTATAGATAACACGACGGGGGGCTGAGCTGTGTGTGGTTGTATGTATTCAGTGAAAGTTTGCGTATAATTTAGTTTATGCTATCTACCTTTATACAGATGTACGTAGATCCATCAATTTTATACATGCTCATCTTAGTATTTCTAGTTAATATAAAAACTACGTTACGACCACGGACGTTATGGAAGTATTTTTTTCGTCTTCAGTTCCATTCTATTTTTCTCAGGGAGAACAACTCGTGAGTGAGTAATGCCTGAAAACCTTAATTGTGGGAGTTGATGATGAGAAGGTCTTTTTATGTACGCTCATGAAAAACGGTGCTTGGTTTTTTGTGAGTGTGACTGAAATAAAATGCGATGGTGCATAAGTAGTAAAGGTGGTGGTGGAATAAATGATAAGTAGGACGCAAATACGCGCTCTACGTGTCCAGCCAGCAGGACCATCTTATGACTATATCAAAGGCACACAAAGGGCAGCGGGAAAGCTCAGCGCTCATTTTATTCACCGTCGTCTCGTTAATGGATGAAAGCCGTGGTACTCCCTTTATTACGATATGACGACTGGGACTGGGGTAATCATTTCCTTTATTGAAGCCATTAAAATTTGGAGTGAAAAAAGGACGGTGCGATGGGACGGGATGTGCAGACGTTAAGGAAGGTTTCTCTTTCATGATGGAATAAAGATAGATGGGTTTCGAGCTTAAAACTGTGTGTGACTGTCATTTGCTCTTTTATTGTTTATTTTGTAGCAGAAACTAGACGAACCGTCCATAATTATTCTACTTATTTAAATGGAGCAGTTAAGGAGGATTACTACTGCAATTATTGTGAATGTTAAAAGCCATACTTCACTTTTCATTTTAAGATGGACGTCTGCTCAAGGAGAAAATAATGGTTTGCAGTGAAAAACGATTTTCCATTTACTATTTTATTACACGTATGATATGGCGATTTGAGTTGACGATGATTTAATTTAATTTCGTCGCTATTCTATCGGGAGGTTGTTCCGTCACGTCAGACTGATTGATAGTTTCCCATATAAAGCATGGCATGACTTGACGATTTTATCGAATTTTGGGCAGTAATAACTTTACAATTGTATTCCACTCTATGGAGACTGGTCTTTCTTGAGCGGTTTAAAAACCGTCATATATGAAAAGTCGAGCTTTTCATTTCCTTCAAGACGCTACAAAAGGGAATGGCGTGGCTGGCAGCTGAGAGAAAATGAAAATGCACTCCGTTAGTGTCACATTTAATAATCAAATATAAGAAAGGTCAATTGGAAAGGGAAATGCTTAGACTGTTTGGGTAGCTGTTCGGATAATTCCGATGTATTTTACTATTTATTCATTTCATTTAAACGGCGTAGCGAGTGCTTACAAAAAATAATATAAAAACTCGAACATTTCTCAGTGGGTCTTTTATGGAAACGGACACGAAAATAATTATGTTACGAATGTTTGTGAAGTAAGGGAAATTGCAGGGGCGAAAGAAAGAAATGAAGTCGCGTCACGCACTTTTGTAATCTTCAGATGTGTCATCAGACATAGACATGCAGCAGCATCTCTGTCTCCTGTCGGAAAAAGGGGCTTGTGCCTCCGCTGATATTATTTTTATGCTTATTTATTTATTGTTATATCTATAAATGCGTTAAACTTGACTTTGTCAGGGGAAACGTCTCAAGGTCAACCGATTCGTTTTATGTTATCCCTTTTCGTCTGTCAACTTCATTTCACGAAAAACTCTTTGAAACCGGAGGGGACAAAAACTGAAAAACTGTGGCGTGTTTTTGAATGTACTTAGGTAAATGTAAGTATGTGGAAGGAAGGGAAGGAAGGAAGGAAAGGAGTCAATCAATAGGCACTGCTAATGCTTATGTACATCAGTGGAGCGGAAATCGTCGGGCATTATGAAAGATAAAAAAGAAAGGCAGGTCGTCGCAACAGCTTGTATTTTTATGTAAGCTACAGTCTTTAAATATTATCATTACCTTCCTTATCACTGTCACGATCAGTTCCTAAGTCTGAGAAAGTATTTACATATTTATTACAGGTTACGTTTTTATGTAAATATGTTGGAGTTTGAGGTTTATCGTTCCAGAAAAAATAGGGTTGTCTTTCGTGGAAAATTTCACTGCACATGCTATGCCGATGGCAGAGCCGTCTTTACTTTTAGAATTTTGTCCTTGAATTTTCCAATATCATTTGCATATGTATAGTCAGCCGCAACATAATGTCTTTCTTCTTGTAAAAACACAAAGACCAGTCAAACTTTCTCCGTTAAATTGCAGCAGAGAGACTTTTGACCATTTTAGTATCTTTTAGATGTACATTTTGGGATCTGCTCTATTATATAACCTGTTCACCATTTCACATATTAATCCGTATATCAGTTTATACTTATAATAAACGTATACACTCACAGCTTAATTAAACCTAAGACCTGATTTGTTCCCCACGTCACGAACATATGGAGACAAATGTGGGAAATTTATAAAAGAATATAGTTGACAACGATTTATTTCTTTTCGGATGTTGACATAAAGGAAGTCATATCTGTCATGGGTGGACGACATGATAAAATTCTATTTTTTATAATGGATACGGATATGGATTTGCCTACGCGCTCTCTACTCTACCTTTCGACGTCAACCTGTCATTATCATCATTACAGCCTGTAATTTACAGCCTTCATATGCATATTATGTAAAGGTAAGAGAAAATGAGACACGAGGTGGTTACGTATGGTCTTTGTCAATTGAGTGTTAAATGGAGGCGTCTGAATCTCAAACGACGCGTCTGCCTAAAAATATCAGAAAGCTCAGTTACCCAGTATCACCTTACTCAACAGTATTTTATGAGTAGGAGAGATAATGAATGTTTCACGGTTAATTAACAAATACATTTAACAGGATTACCATTTTCTGTTTACCCCCAGTACATCTTTCACCTACGGAAACTCACATTGATTATAAATTATAATATATACATGTGGGTAGTGAGCAGAAAAGTGGAATTGTCTCTTCGCAAAGTAAAAAAATCCGGCCAGTTTTTATTGTCCGTTTCACCGGACTTTTTATAATGACATGATCCTGACAATATGATGGTTATTAGATTCAGGAGCCAATGAATGGCAAGTTTTTACAGGAAAGCTTTTTCCATTATTATTTTTGTTGGGTTGTGACGCAGTTTTTAGAGGATGTGTGGTTATACTGAGTAAAATTTCTAAGTGAAGGAGGCGGGAAACCGAGGACTTTCTATCTTGTGGGCCTTGTTTGGTTTTCTTGAAGAGAGAAGAAAGTAAAGTACAGAAAAAAAAACTGTTGAGTTTGAAGTCTGTCTCAATATGGGCCCTAATTTTAATCCATGTCGCTTAAGCCACCGACCCACCGCTACCGTAAGCTTTTACGATGAATAATGGTACTGAAAATTGGTTGTGTTTATGAAAAGTACTACATACGTGCACTTACTATTCATTTATCACTTTTACCATGAGTGCTAATTTTAGGTAGACCTCTTGTAAGTTGTGGGGAAACGAGGAAGGGTTGACAAGAAAAAAGCTAGCATCTATTTTTGCATTTCCGGGGAAAGGTTTTTGATTATGAATGTGTATCAATCAGACTGTCCTCTCCATGGATGCACGTAAATTATAAAAAGCTTCATTGACGTCGACGATGGAGGCGAAAAGCGTGAAATAATATAAGGTATTGTGTGGCTGCTCCTGCTTCATATTTTTATGGTGCGCCTTACTTTCACGCTTGGTTTTTGTTATGTGAGGAAGCTGATTGAATCGAGAAGGAAGGGCGAGGAAACGAAGGTTCTGAGACTGTGGTTGAGATATAAGCGAAGTTAAGATGAAGATGAGGTTGATGTTGACGACGAAGGAAACGATGCGAACTGATCTCATCCTCCTACTCTTTAACAATGTGTGTGTCACCGTGAAAATAACAGGACATAACTATAGTAGAGAAGAGAGATGGAGATAGAGGAAGGAAATTTGAAAACTGTAAATAATATTTGAGACAAACGAAACAAGTTAACCATGTACCCAGTCAGTTGTTTGAAGAGCACAGGAGATAATCTTGAAAGCGAAAGAGAATGAAAGAGGAAGATGAGTGAAAGCATTCATTTCATTTCAAAGGGAAAGATAAGAAAACCCTGGAGAAGAAGAGCAAACAACGGAGAGTAAAATATATCACATAACAGAAAATTCTGTTCCTAAATAGATTATTGAAAAGGAAACAGAAACAACTAACTGCATCCTCCAGTTTTGTCCAAGGGCTTTGCTTTGCACAAGACCCTATTTCATTTTCATTCATTATGCGGCTACTAACTCTTCTATTCCTTACTTACATAACCATCATTTATTTATCAATATTGGGATTTCATCTTTTGTCTTTGTAAAAAGACCGTCCTGAAGTCCTTCAGTGAAGTATTCAGAAAATTCCATTGTGTTGCCCCAAACTAACCAGGCACAATGCCATAACACAAAGATTTATGCAACTTTACCACAAGCAACAAATAGGATTTCAAAACATCATTTGTATGTTAGATGCCCACGATTGTGGAATTTTGAATAAAAATTTTAAAATGAAGGTTGTCGGGTTCGGAGAAACGGTGACGAAAACGCTTGCAAAATGGGTGCATGAAAGATGTGGGAAACGTTTTATAAATATTATTCTTACAAAAAAAATAACAATGAGCACATACCCAAAAAACACATTTTTTCTTTGTTTTCTTTCCCAGTGCACACCGTATACACATTTCTCAGTTTATAGACCACCTGCAGATTTTCTACCTAATGTAGGAATAATTTATATATTTCGAAACAGAAAAAGTTCTTTTTTCACTCGCCCACTAGTTACAAGTAAACGAGAAAATAACACGCGATCTATAAAGGTAGAATAGAATACTTTTCTTCCTATTTTATGCTATGATCAGCCCATTTCTATTCTTACTATGATTACTGAACGATTACAAAGTTTTTTGCATTGAATGTTCTCGTTTGTTTTCCTCAATCCATCTGGTGGGAGGAAATTGTTCTATTTTATTTTGTTGGCGAGTTCAAAAACTCTTTCCATTCAAATGTTACACATTACATGTTGTAACATGTTTGCTACAAAAACAAGATGCACTCAAAGTAGATGAGCTATACAAGTAATTTAAAAATATACCTAGGTAAAATATCCAGACAATTCTGGTTGGATATTTTTTTCGCTGAAAGAAAAAACGGAATCTCTCCAGAGAAGAAGAAAAGTGAGTTAAGTAACAACTTCGAGTTTGATGGAAATAAAGTGCAATTCTTTTTGAGGGCTATAAAACTCTTCTTTTTGTTTCGTATTGTTGTGTAGTTGTTGCGAATATTAAAGAGAATATTTCGGAGGAGAAAGTTTTAGTTGGAGGAAGACAGAAAAATGTGGAGGAGGTTGTGAATGGTGAGAGTTGGTAATGTTACCGGTGTCGTAATGCTATTCTATTTTATATTCTGTTCCGTAGCATCCACTCTACCCGAAAGTTACACGATTTCCCAATGAATTGTCACAGGGTATTATTTTGTGTATCAGGTAGGTATGCAAGTTTCTTCATTCGCCTCGCGATTGAATATTAGAGTAGAAAAAAATGTAGACATTCAAATAAAACCATGCTGCTCGCAGCAGGGACTCACTGTAGAATATCCGAATAAAATGTGCAATTTTTTTATCATAGCCCATTCAGAAAGGTAAAGGCAGGCAGGTGAATGCCTACCTAAATATACAATACCATGAGGAATTAGCTGAGTCTCTTGTTTCCATTCTTATGAATGGAGCAGGCCTAGGCATGTAATAAATAGAGGCTTCCATGATTTGTAACATTCTTTCCCATTATGAACTCAACTAAGTCAGCAGCAGGAGCAGGAACACCAACAGGCAGAGCAATAGAGCTTGGAGCGGCCAGGAGGTGGAAGTGGAGGGCGCCTCTTCAAAATAGGCAATGCATACAAATATGTTTTCAACACTTGGATAGCTTCATCCATTACTTTTTATTTCCGCAACTTTCCCCATTTTCTTCTCTCTCGCTCTCACTCACTTATTTCAAACTCCATCCAAGCTCTTCCTCCTTTTTCTTATTCATACACTATCATCATAACATAAGGAATTTTTCTTATAATTATAAGACTAAAAAATTATATACAGCATGCAGACCAGCATGAAGAGGGAAATAATAGGGAAACATAACCTTCTGTAAAGTTTGTTTTTCCTCTTTTCGTAATAATGACGATAGTTAGCATTATCGCAATGTCATTAGTATCAGAACTCACTTTGTGTACTTGTGTAGTTTGAAGCAACACTTGCTTTTTTCAGGAATTTGAGCAGTCCACGAAAATAATAATGGTTATTATATCCACCAGAGGAAAAAAAGTGAAAACAAACGAATTTCTTGTTGAGTTCACTCTGGTCCTAACGATATTATCGCATTAAAAAACTGCAAATTGCTCAAGCTCCACTCAACTCATCGTTATCAGAATATCATAGGTAATATTTTGACGGGCAAATACATACATGCATATACATTCACTGTAAACCTAACAAGTGCAAAATTGTCATTACCACCCAGTTTTTCAACGCACGCACTTTTTTGTTGAAGTATTAAAAAGTACATATAGAAAAGTATGTTAAGCGTTTAAACCGACAGATAACTTTCCCCATTGAAAAACGTATATTGAAAAGCTGAACAATGATGAAATTGAAAGCAAGAAAGTGGGCGAGAAATTTCAATAAAAGTGGATACCAACTTTAAGAATTTCAGAGCACCGTATATAGAGCGAAAACGAAAGGAAATTTCACCAGGAAGATCAATGTGTAACGATGTGACTGTAACTAACAAAAGAAGTCCCCTTTTCGTTCCCATTATGTTATGATGAAAATATGTACACGTTTTTTTATCGAGTGGGTGAAGTGAATGGAACTGTTTGTATTCGGTCAGCTTCCTTACTGTAGACATTTTTTAAGTTCACAGCACGGAATAACACAACTAATACATTCAACAAGCCAAGGAGAATCAGGACAATGAAAGTACACTGAAACTATTTGTTGATGTGTTGATATACAATAATGTCTAGATACTTTTCTATTTACTAGTAGAGTTGTAGTGGACTCAGACAGAAAAGTATACGTTTCCTATTTCCTTCCCTTTCACATGCACGTTCAAGAACCATACCGATATACTCAGCGAGTTGTAATAATATGATTATACTAAATAGAAATAGATGACATGATTGTAAGAAATATGGAGAAAGGAAAGTAGAAAGAAAGTGAGACAGCGTTGAATTGTTTTTGTATCGGATCATTGAATATCGACTATTTGCTTGATGAAACAAGCTTGTTCTTTGTTTAGCTAACGGGGCAGTCTGAGAAATGGAGCAATGACGATTCCGTAAACTAGAGATAATTTTAATGGCTCCTTCTTGTCTCTAGGCTTCAGCTGCCTTTACAAGAGGTTTTTTATTACTTTGCTCAACTCGAGCTTTTGACACTGTGGAGGGTCATAAAAAACAAATTGTCCTCGTTTCGTTTTTCTTACCACCTACATTAATATTGTAGAAGAGCAATGATTTTGCATTTTGCTGCTTTACTCATGATTGCTCTCAATTTTCAGCTTTTTGTCTTTTCTGTTCATCCACAAGGTTAGAATAGTTTGCAGAAGTGGTGTTTAAGGATACTTCCTAGAAAACTGCAAATGTTTGAATTGACAAAGTAAAACCGTGTGTGAGAGAGAGCGACAGAGTAAAACAAAAACGAAATATAATATTGCCAAAGTATTTGCCCGCTTATTGAAATAATTTTGCTCGTGGTAGTGTTTGACAAATAAATGGAAAAGTATTATGTAAAGTATTATGGAAAAGAAAATGTGAGTGAAGTGAGACTGAACTGAGTTGAGTATGTGTCTAAGCACGAGCTCTTATTGATTTATTCATTTATTTACTGAACCACCACCACCACCACTGCAAAACTTGTGGTGTAATAATAGTGTCGATTCTTTGAAACACCAATCCAACCATTATTTTCATCCGAGTGGTATTTTTGCAAATATTGTCATTAGACAATACAAGAGACCAGCATAATTTTGAGGGGAATTCAATCCACCTTGTCAGAGAAACGCTTTGATGAGGATGACAAAGAGAAGAATAATGATCACCTATTTTGCAATTGTTAGTTTAAATGTAGGTTACAGCAATACGAAATTTGTTTCCTTTTGAAATGTATAAACTACACATTCACTCGCTGGCTCATTTCTTGAAATTTTTTCTGCATAATGTGTTTTATAATGAAGATATAAAAGGCAAGGAATTCACGTGCTATATTTATGGCTGAGGCGCACATGAATAAAGTTAAGATGAATTACGACATTCTTTGTTTTTTGGAGATAAAGATTAACACGAGGGTTTGCTACTAGGAAAGTCTGGAAGAAATTAAACTCCGTTACTCTATTTCCAGCGTGGGTCCGATTCCGAGGTCATCATCATAGTAACAAATAGGGAACCATTATCAACTTACCTTCTTGCCCATTATTTGTCTGCGTGCTCAGACAGCTTGGAAAGATGATAATTTGCAAAACGGGAATTTCACTCGTCGTCCTCTTGCTGTTTTTCCAATAACAGCCCTAATAATCTGACTTATCTTACGTCTCCTCTCCACTTCAACTTTTTTGCGGAATAAAATTCCAGAAATTTTCTTGAGAGTATTTTTGGAAATTGTTCATAAGTTGGAGTCACGATAATGATGACGAGATGGTGATCATAATGTTGGGGATGGCACTTGAATACCACTTCTGGTTCGACTTGCTCCTACCAGATTTGAGTTTGGAGCATCATTTCATTTACAGTCACTTTCCTCGTCCTTTTCTTCCTGTCTTCTCCCTCTCGTCACGATCATTACGATCACGAAAGGAAGAAGTGGAAGAAGAGATGGCGATGATGATGAAGATATTAAAAAGGGGAATAGAGAGAACGAGAAGGGACTTTGCGTCGATCGAGGCTGTAGTTTTGTAGTGCAACGAAATATATAAGCGCCGTTGCAGTTTCTGCTCTATTCGATAAGGAAAGCAAGTGAGACGAGAATTCATGATTATGATGATGATGATGAAGAAGAGCTCCTGGATTCCGGGGAGTCCTCTTGAAAACCGACCAGAAAGAAACGCTGATGGTGGTTGCGTTGCGTTGTGCAGTGCATGCATTGCATTTGCTTGGAGTGAGTGAGGCACACAAAGCCCCATTGCTCCATCCAAACACAAGGAAATTTTTCATGTTTTAGCGAAGCGACGACGCTCCGTGGCTGAATGATATAGTCTATAAAAGCGGATGCTTCTCGATCCATGCTTTTACTCAGCAAGTCAGCCCGAGACAGAACAGACCTACGTTTTCTCTAGCGCTCAGGAGAAGAGAAAGTGAGACAGAGACAGTCACTTATTCTGTAATGTTTTACCACCAACAAGTAGCTAACTGCACATTTCCTCTTCTCAGTGTTCCCCTGACTAGTTTCCAGTGACTGTGTCCTACACCTCACTCAGTCTATGTAACCGTCTAACGATATGAGAATCTAGAAGGGTTTTTATACTTTTGGTAGAAAAGTGAGAAAAGAACGGCTCAGCGAGCAACAACAATAGCATTGTTTCACAATTTGTTGTTTTTTCTCTTTCCTCAATTTTCACTCTTGCCAAAAACCCCAAATCGCTTCCGACTCGTTTCTTTTTCTCTCTAAATCTAACTCAACGCTATCCCTTGTTGCGTAAAACACTACATTTCAAGGAGAGAGGTTTTCTTTTTTGAAGTAGAGCGAGCGAGAATAAAATGTTCTCTCTCTCACCAACATATTGCCAACTAGATTAACAAGTGTTGTACCAACTGTTACACTCACTGAGAAAAGAAAAATATCGTCACGACCCATGAAAATATCCCGTTGTGTTTTAAAAGAAAAAAAACCATATTCAGTGTGCCTCATCAATCTTTTTTTCTTGTTGCTACAAGAAAACTGTCCTTTCTAGTTTTCTGTAAAAAATAGCTTAAACAAACGACAGTGAGAAAAGCGGAAGTATTAAAGAAGTGAGAAGAGTGAGAAAGCGAGAGAAAAAGTAATTTTTTACTCTTATGTACTTTCAGTAGAAAAATAAATTGAACCTCTTAAATCATATTATTCTCAAGCAAACACTAATCACACACAGAGTAAGAGAAATCTTGAACAGTACAACTTTACACATCTCACAGTCATCATCTTATCTGCGTCGTTTCATTAACAGTAACAGTGATTGCTTAACTTACTTACTTACGCTATTTACCGTAAAAACTGGAAAACGAGACTAACTCCTTCATGTTTCGCTTGGAAAGTTTTCTAATCATCTTAGACCTTTATACAATGTCTGAACTTGGTGAGGTTTTGACTAACTTTATCCCGAAATAAATGTAATTAAAAGGAAACTTAACGACTAACCTTGTGAACCTAACTCGAGTAAAGTGAAAGAATTAATCGAAGAAGGAGAGGAATATATTAATTCTGAAAGAGAAGAGCGCAGTAGGAAAGCACTCTCAACTTTGTTTTCCTCATGCAATTTATCGACAGGTCTTGAAGAGCAAGTGATAAACTAAATGCAACAGCGTACACAGTGAGAAAACGAGTCTTGATAAACGAACAGTAAAAACATTAGAGACACGTGTGTCAAGTCAAATAAAGTTGGGCCAAGAGCAGGCGTAGACAGACATCTTGCCGTAATTGTTTTAGTTGCATCTACTCATTGACAACTTACCGCAGCCCAGTCCTTCAAAATGTTTGGAGGCCTTAAGAGTCACAGCTTGTCCAAGCTCGCCCTCTCGAAATTCCTTTCGCAGAGCATGTAAGCAAAACGAATTCCTTACTCTTACATTCTAATCTAACTCTAGTTCTAACTCTAGTAATTAAGTATGCAACTTTATATTTTGAAGTAAGTCAATGTTGTTATTGATAGATGTAACAATTGTAACAACAATTTTGCTACTAACTAATCATATGAATAATCATGAGTGTGAAGTTTGTGACTCTCTGTTTATTGATGACTAACCTTGATGAAAAGTTTTTTTATCGCTAACAAAAGTGGATTCGTTTTTTTGATTCTATCATTTGTCAATTGAGAGAAACAATGTTATTAATAACAGAAGTGGAAAATGTCAACGGAAAATTTCCAATTGAAACTAATCCGATGATCTAATATGACGACAGAAACCATTAAAATGGAAAGAGGATTTTCATTTATTTAGTAGACTGGGTAGACGAAAACAGGAAAAGTTAAACAGGAGAGAGTCATTTATCCCAGACTAGTTTCAGATGAATAGCTAATAGCAGTATCAACGTAGAGAAGAACCAAAACCTAACGACTAATTCATGTTTGACTGGTTTTTTTTGAAGAAGCAAAATAGATTAGTAGACAGAGGATTTAATCGGATTATAGATTGGCTGGAGGGAGAGAAAACATGAGTTATGTGTAGAGGGTTGTAGCACTATGAAATATGTACATATAAAAATAAATAGTATTTCGCTAATATAATATTGACTGTCTATCCGTTTTGATTCCCCCTGACGAATGAAAATTACCTTGTGTGCTGCTTATTAAATATGCAGTGGAGAAAGCTGCTAGTAAGTGCTGTTACTCTACTAATATACTACTACGCTCAAGCTCAAGCTATACTGTTGCGTGAGACGCATGATGAGAGTGACTTGCAGGCTCTGCAAGCAGGTTTTAATGTGCGCGGAGAATGTTTCAAAATCGGGATAACCACTCAATATCATTTAAGTATAGACCATTAATAAAATAATAATAATAATAACACACCAATATTTCGTGTATTATTATTATTATTAAGATTATTAAGATTATAATACTCCTTCGCTAAAATAGACTACTTACTTACTTCGCTACTAAATATCTTTCACTTTCTGCTTCACTTAATTTCATAGATTAATAGAAGATACGTTACGGTCCTTGACGTACCGTTGATCTGATCAAATTCTTACTACGAAAAAAGCATAAAGTCCAGTCCATTTTGTGCACGTAGGCATTACTTATTTTAAAAGCTCAACTTATCTTAATATCCTCAAGGTAAATTGTTAAGTAACGTGCATAAGCGGGCTGGATATGAAATGCTGGAATACTTTAATGTGTATTATTGATTTGATTGAGTGAGTTCTTCTTTTCTCTTTTAGCCTTACTCATACATAGCCTAATGATATACTAATCAGAATTTTGTTTCTATCTGCTAAGTAAGTTAGTTTGAACTAAAAGTTACATAAGCGATTTATTATGTAAATGCTCTCTTCAAAGAAATTGTCTTCCTTCATCAAAAGGCTTAGAATTCAATGAAAAATTGTCGTCGTGCAGCTTTTTTCAATCAGTACGTGTGTATGTGTGTGTGCCCGTGGCTCTTTTGTAAATATCGCCGTCGCCCTGAGTTGATCAAAGTAAGTAGAAATGAAAGAACTTCTCTACTCAACTACAAAAGTGGGATGCTGCTTTTTTGTAATAAATAATGTGTTTTAATGTACAAATTTATGAATTCCGCGAAAAAAATACAAGGCTTGTGTGCTAGTTCATAGTAAATAAAGAACTATTGCTCAGATGAGATTTTGATAGCCGTTTTTATTCCATTGAGATTTCTTTCATTTCATGTAATAAATGAAAAATAAGTACTTCATAACAGAACAAAAACCGCTGAAATAAAAAATCGCCAAAATCATTAAAAACTCACTTTTTATTGTTATCGACGTATTTCTTAAGCCTTTGGTTGTCTTATTTTTCATACAATTACAATTGAAACACTGCCAAAAAAACAGCCTGTAACCAGAATTATAACTCCCTCTTAATTTGAGTGGAAAATTGAGTTGAAATTTTTGGACTGAGCTGAAAGATGAACCGGAAACAATTTTCAATTTAGCATATATTACAAGTATTGGGTTGAAAAACCAAAATCTTCAGCTCGATACCTGTTTGAAGGTCTCAGCATTGAAAAAAATATTGCTATGAGCTTCAGTTGTCCAACATATTTGACAGCAATGGAGAATTTCAAAGCAATTTTCATTGCTGCATTTTTTCAATTACAATCTTTCTCGTTTGGGGTATAAAATTGAAAAAAAAACTGGAGTAGGAAGTGTATACATTTCTTTTAAGTGAGTAAATACAAAACGTCTGGCTGATTTTAAATAAAAAACAACTTGCATAGTTTGCAATACCTAAAGCGCTGGTCGTTTTGTCTGATGACTTTACGTTTGCAATCAGTCCTTCCGTTTGAATCGTTCGGCAGAACAAAGTGGTTCGTGGTGGTGTGGTATACGTAGCTCGAAAATTGGATACTTGCAACAAGAAGGGAAATGATAATCGGCAATCAATTCATGTTGCATTATATTAAACTGAAGACAAAAATGCACGCAAACACACACAACTGAACTATGATCAAAAGGGCTTGTTTGTTTGTACCTTGCGATGCTCACTTGCATTTGTCTTCTAGAACATGAAATGTAGGTTATAAATTGAAATACATGATGATAAAAAGGAAGGAAGGATCATGTTGGTGATCAAATCAGTCAGACGCTTGAAACCTTTTCACGAAAGGCCAATGTAATGATTCGGCGTATGTTTTTGTCATGATTATGGAAAATTTAATATAATATAACATCGCGTTCTTCGGGACCAATCATATCATAGGAGTTGCGAGAATAGAGAATAACTGTGCGATGGAAGAAAAAGATGAAAGTGGAGCTCAGTCAGGAATTGCCTACCTTCTGTGTACACAGCAGACACATCAAAGAGCATGTAGAAATAAAAAAAGAAAAGAAGGAGATAGTATGCTTTTCGAGAGAAAGTTGGGAGAAAGCAAAGTAGTTTGATGGTACATATTACGTTGCATGATGAAGTAATGTTGATAGAAAAGTGCTAGTAGCAAACTGTCTCAGCGAGTTGTACAACTTACTCTTCAAAAAATTCCCATGATCTACTTCGTGTACAGACAGAGTGAATAGGTATAATTTATAGTAAAGGGGATTGTCGTGTGGTACGCATAAAAACACTGAGCCGAGCACTAGTTCAAAGATTTTTATTCCTTTTTTTTTACAGTCACGTCAACATTCTTATATAAGAATGTTTGTTGGTGAAAACAGCATTATACAAGTTGAGGTATTATTAGATTTGGGCTTTTGTTCAGTGTGATGTTACAATTCTGAGAAAGCAAGGCGAAAAAAGGGATGCGATGAGGAAAAGTGCCTTTTTTCTGTGGAACGAATATTTGATACCTAGGTAGGTTTATATAATATACATTATTAGGTATCGACAGGTAGCTTAAATTTCGCCCAGGCTGAGACCCAGTGAGAGTAATAACGAGCAAGACTTAACGAGAACGTAATGTGACTACGAAGAGTGAGTGAGAATTAAGTTTTTGTTTTCAGTGTTACGTCGAGCATGAAATCAGCAAATTTCTACAGTGGCTACATATTACCACAAGTAATGCCATGGCAAGCAGCCCGGATGGTGGCTCTGCACTCTGAAATGCCAATAAGTATCCTAGAAAAATATTTGCACAATGTTCTACGAAAGTCTCAGTCTCAGTGTATGTTGATTGATGCCAGGTTCACGTTGCTCTTCTACTAAACCAGCTGATTGACTGACTTGAAGATTTATCTTTTGAATGCTTACTTTACTTTCTACTCACTTAGTCATCATAACAAATTTATGGTGGAGGAACAAGAACACTCACTGCAGGTAATTACTTAATGCGGGTTTCAACCCTGGAATTAATATATTTGCAACGGAAGCAGGTTTTTGAGTGCCTTTTTCCTTGTTTCGAGTTTCGAAGAAAATGTATTTCAGATTTTTACTATACTCGTCCAGTACCATTGTTCACGTCTTTTTCACTGTCAAGAGGAACTTTGGAGACTGAGGAGAATTGACCTTGTGAAAAGTAATTACGAGCTGAAATGGGTAAACAAGTTTCCTCTTGCGCCTTTCGCTTCCAGATGGAACTGAAGTTTTTATGGAGAAATGCATAAAGCAGAGAAAACTCAGCTTTGTCATTCTACTTATATATTAAAAGTGGAAAGTCGCTCAGTGCCCCGGTCAGCCTTTAATCCTTTTATTCATTTTATGTTAAAATTCACGTGGATATTAGATGGCACAGTGTTTACAAACGAAACTTTTCGGACAACGTATTGATTATATCATGCTTGTTCATTCACTCTTTTATTCATGTGTCAACAAAAATTCATGACTTCGTTTACATCAATATTATATATACTCACTTTATGAGGCCCACACTTCCTCTTTTACTTGTACTGTACCATTGTCTTTGTGAAAGCTCCTTTTTGGCGTTGCTTAACATTTAGTCAAGCAAGGAAGATGATGGCAGAGGAAAAAACATGTCATGAAAGGGATTGAGCTGATTTCCTGTGAAAATTGCCTAATGGCAAAAACATTTGCATTATTCAGTAGTACGTAGTACAATGCCAAGTGTAAGCACTAGCAGAAAATGCGTGTAAGTATGAGATAAGAACAATAACTAGAATCGATGGATAATCATGTGCAACATCGACTACGGGAGTACATAGAATAACCTTCGCATAAATTTTCTGTAGGTGGTGGTGGTAAACATGCCTGTTAGGCACGAATGATGAGTGACTGAGAATGAGTGAGACTTCCTCAAGCAGCCCCAGTGCATTTTGCAAGGCAAACACTTTTCATTCACCTCGCATTTTTTATTATTTTACTTTTTATGTATTCACCAGTCGCCATTGTTTTATTCCGCTCAATCTGCCGAGTCTTCATTGTCACTCTTCTTATACCTCGTTAATGGCGCACTGTTTCGCAATAGGAGGAAGGATTAGAGAAAAAGGAAGAAAATGTCTCCTGAAACTTTCCCATGTATTTTTCCAATGAGGAAAAGAAAACGCAAATTTCCAGCAATATAAATATATAATGAAAATACCTATTTTTGAGGATTAAACATTGAGAAGGAAATGCGAAAGCCTGGCAATGCTATAGTTCAATAGCATCGGCAAAATTTGCGCTGTTTTTTTTTGCAATAGAATGGAAGAAAGAGTAGAAACATTAGTGGGTTTCTTTCCGTTCTTTCTCAGCTTTCTTTCATTTGGTTGGAGATTTGGCAATGAGCTGTCACTTTGAAAGCAAGTCAACTGTGAGTTACTATGCGGATTGACAGCAAGTAAAAAAGTAGGAACGTGGGTCCGTAGCATCAGTCAGTTGAGTCGGTGGGTGGTTTGGGTTTGTAATAAGAAGACAAAACGCTGGCTGCACTCGTACTGGTGGAGGTTTTTAGTTGTTGGTTGGTAGGAAATAAGACAAGATTGGTAATGGCATGCTGAAAGTTTTATTACATCAGAGAAAGTATGCAGACTGATGGAGACAGAAAGCAGAAAAGGGAAGTGAGAAAGAAATGGGAAAGAGGGAAATAAGAAAGAGATTAAACTGATGTTCAAAGTGCATGAAGCCACTGCGCACATTATTTACTTACTCTTTGTGTACTGAAAATCTATTAGCATACTTAATGAACCTCACTCACTGACTTGCTCGCTCTTTCTGCAAAGTTTGCTGGGAGCCTGGGACCGGAGTACGAACGGACCAGAAATGTGCGTGGCTTTCGCTCGCACTCTCACTCAATAAAGAAAACGGGAATTGGAATGTGAGTAGATACGTATGTACGTAATGCATAAACTCCCAAACGGAATAATGCGCATCCATTAGAGCTGCTTTTTCACTCCATTTTAATCCGACCTGAAATAAAAAATAGTTTGGAAGTGAGGCAATGTAAAAATATTTTTGTTTAGTCTATGTAGTGTTTTGTTGCCTATAAAATGTATGACTGATGATTCATCATTGTCAAGGATTTTACATTGTTAGAATGCTCCCAGATAATGGTCCATGTACGTTTCAAAGAGTTTGATGGATTCTTTATTTTATTTACAGAAACATCATGTTCTGTGAGTATTTCGCTGTGATGAATACGAATGTAGCGCTGCTAGTATACCTTGCATTGGCTATAACATTCTTTTCTCATATGAACAACAAAATCTGAAAAGGCTGATTGTGCTTTCTTTGCATTTCAAAGAGAAAGCTTCATTGTGTGTGTAAGTATATAGTTCGGGAAAAGTAGGCTCTCCATTGTCACTACTTCAAATTCACTTCCTTTCTACTCAGGATGGATGCTGTGCCTGTGCCATTCCTCGGAGCAAATTTCTACCTAATGATATTTGTATACGTTTTATTGTTGAAAATAGTAAACGGGTAGGGTAGGTGTGTGTGTGTGTGTGCGTCGTGTGTGCGAGAAAATGAGATGAAAATAAATGGGTCACGTCGAGTCAAATTCATATTTAATAATTATATATTATGTAAGCAGAATATTTGAGTGTGTGACAGTAGCTGTGCATAGTCACTAAACATATTCATCACGGAGACTGGCTATCTGCGGGTCAGTGTATTTTTGGTCTTTTTCCGTCCGCTACGTAGGGGAGTCAGTAAGTCTGGACCGGGCTTTGCATATCAATATCTCGGCCGGAAATGGATGGTTTCCCTGACATGACATATCATTTGAAAGCTTATCGTGAGGT
>VYYJ01001211.1:0-34375 GCA_021029165.1 Cyphoderus albinus | reverse complement strand
GACTTCCACTTTTTAGCAAGATATTATTGTAGTAGTAATGTAACATATTGAGTCCTTAATGCCTTCGTCTAAACTTAATGTTTGTGAGGATTGCCAGCCATGCCTGTGCCACTTAATAATTACTTAAGTGTTTACAACATGCGCATTTCTCCAGGTACGTAGCAATATACAGACATACCACAACAACAAACCGTTATCATTAGCAGGACTAACCGAAATTCCCGTTTTTAAAGGAGCGTCTGCAAAAACATTGCGGTGGCGCTACTCATTCACTCACCTACTCACTCACGGGTTCATATTAGTGTTGAACTGAAGTGGCCATAACATAAAGTTATTTGAAATTCCCATGCATTTAGTAATAAGAAACATGCTGGTTTTGGCTGTGTCTATAAATGTCTGCTTTCATTAGTTGCAGAGGTTGGACCATGAAATGAAGTCGAGAAGAGAAAGTTTCGTGGAAAAAGTATCATGTATATTATGTACTTACGCATGTAGAAAGTAAATTGTGTGCACTTCTAGAAGATTGTGGACTTCTACTTTGTAGATTTTTTTGTTTTAATAATAATAACGAAGGAGTAATTACACTACACTACAAAAACATACGCACCACTTAACTTGTAAAGAGGGAAATTGAAGTAGGGGTCTCTGGGTGTGTGTGAGTTTGCTTATGCTTACACACACTCTCTCCTTCATCATTCTCCGTTTTTTGTTGGCTGGCTGGTTGTTTGTCATGCCTTGGAAAAGAAAACGGCCACGAACGATGATGATGAGAAAGTTAGTTTATTAGAGGAAAATTAAAACAATTCTCGTATACTTTGCTCTCTCTGACTGAAACTGCTCCAGCTACATCCGTAACGTGCAAGAATCGTCTTTCTTTGTCTTTAGGCTTTTTCTTTGTTAATTTAAGCAAGGAATTTTAGTCGGCCCGCGAGCGAGGTCCACGTCCTCGTCCATGTCCACGTCCAACTTGTAACAAGCTGAGTGAGCTCAACAAGCAACAAAACAGAGATGATCGTTACTTTATACTAATACGGGAAAGTTTTTTTTTGCCTTTTAAGTTTTCCTCTTGTCTTCTTTGACTCGCTCCTTCAACTTCAACTTGTGCTTCATAACGTTTTTATTAATAAATTCAAATAAAGAAATTAAACTTTGTTCTCGTCTCTCTTTCACTTCCTCCCTCATCGCCATTAAATTTGGCTTAATGAAAGAGAGCAAGGAAAATACAAAGGAAAGAAAGCGCTGCTGTTGCTCTTGCTATTGCTGCTCCGCTCGTTTTTACTTAAAACTTGCCATGTTCCATTCTTTCTTACTTGTACTTACATAACTTGTCTTGTTACATCTGTACATTAGAAAGAGATAGAATTACCATATTTGGAAATTTCCTACTATTAAGTACATTATATTCCTTACTTGCGAAAATGGATTTATTTTTCGGCAAAGCGAACAAGTTTTTTTTTCTGCTACGCTACATCACATCTACATCTACAGCTAACATACGCTACAAACTTTTAGGATTTTTTTCTTCTTCCCAAACACATGCCAGTCATGCATCAATGTTTATCCAGGGACGAGAGAAATTCTTTGAGCGACTTTTTTTACCTTTGTTTTTTTACTTTGTTTTCTTTTTTCGTTTCTTTTCCTTTTTTGCTCATTTTCCTTCTTATTCGAGAGAGTTTATGTAGACATTTCTTTTTTTCGGTTCGGTTCAGTTGCGTCGTGTGCACCATATCCTCGAGCGAATTAAATACATACACACACATGTGTGTGTGTGTTTACTTTCGTGTACTACGCAGATAGACAGGCATAAAGTAAACATTGATGAAAAAGTTTTTTTCTTCTCTTCCTCGTAGTAAGTATTACAAAAGCTCAATCCTCCGCTTTACCAACAAAGAACGAATGAAATGTTTGCGTATCGGCACAGACACATCTCCTCTCTCGTGATTATGATGATCATGCTGCTACTACTCTGCTGACTGAGCTGAGTTGAGGAAGAAAAGCGAGAAATTTTATTTTGCTGGAATGGCTCCATGCATCTCTTTTCTTTTACTTTTCCTACTATCTCGAGCTGCAAGCTCCATTCAAGGATGAATGCACCCAAAGAACAGCAAGCGCCAGCAGTATCAACATCAACTAAGATCAACAATGAAGAATGAGCAAGCAAAACACAAAAGAAGAAGAGCAAGAAGAGAGGATGAGGAAAAATCCTAAATCTTTCAGTTTAAAGTTTTAAGGATTTTTTTTAAACAGGAGCTTGAATAGTCGGGGGAAACGGGATCAGTCTGAGGAAAATAATAAAAAATAAGAATACAAACATTATGTGTGCGTAACTGTTACTTGCCCAGTAGCATCAACGTGAGCATAAAACTGAGTAACGTTTTTTTCTCGTTTCTGACAAGCAGTAATAATACAAACAATGCATGCTTCAAGTGTTTCTCTTTGTTTGAGTTTACTGGTGCATGCTCAAGTTTGAGCATGTGACTCAGCTCAGTGTAAACCTGAAACTGAAAGTAAAGCCCGTTTTCATTTTTTCTCTCGGTGTGTGCTCTGTGTGAGTGCATCTTTGAAAAATAAATATATCTGGAGAAGTAGAAGCGGAGATGACATGAACAGGAGTGAAGTGAGTCGATAAAATATTTTGGTAGTTGGGACTGGAAGGAAAAATCTATGTAGGTACATACATTCAGCTAGTAATTCAAATGGATAACGGTTATGTTAAAGGAAGTAAGTTCGATTTGCTGTTTGCTCAATCTCCTCACTCAAGATACAATATATTGTAATATAAGTGGGCACAGTATAAAGGTGACACACGTAACTCATGTATGTGGAGAATCTGAAGTGGAGGAAATAAACGATGTGATGCGATGCGATCTGGAGGAGAAAAGAAAAGAAAAAAATGATATCACTTCGTTCGTTCGTGTTGTCTCCTTGAAAATGTTTCCTTGTACTATGTACTTTTTTATTTTTTTATTCCCTTTCACTTGCTTTGCTTTCACTCGAAGGCTATTTTGTGCTCACGTTTCACTTTTCAATTTCTCCAGCATCTCCCACGCCACATCGTCATCGTCATCTTCAACATTGATTCATCTATCTCTTTATCTCCGCTACAATTTTTTAGTCTCTGGAAGGAAGTGAAAGTGAAATGGTCGAATAACGAGAAACCGAAACAACTCAATAAAATGGAGAAAGAAAGCAAAGGGATGGGCATGAGAGTGAAAGTGAAATGCAAAATTAAAGTAAATGCCATTCTCCGTGTTTTTGTATTGTTTTTATCGATGAACGCCACTCTCACTTTTGTGAAGCAGTCTGGATGGGAAAAAGAAAAGAGAAAAGGAGTAAATAAAAAACACTTTAAAATCCCTGCTACACTCTTTTATCACAAAAATGTCTTTTTTCTGAGCTTACCTCTCTAAAATCCAGTCAGCCACTTTATTTTTCCATTGCGAATTCAGTTTTCAAGGTGAGCCAAAACGGGAATAAATGAGATTCCGGTTTTTTCTAGTGTTTAGAATTGTGTCAAGGATAATAAAACATATTCAGGGAATAATGTGAACATGTTTGTCATATAGAAAAGAAAGCCATGAAAGTTTATGAAGCCTTTTTGTAAAGCTTTGGGATGCGTCCTTGAAACATTTTAGTTTGAAATTCAATTGAACGTGAAAATGAAAGCTAGTTTATTTATAAAGTACATTTTTGTTATTTATTATAATTTCGAAATGAGTTTCAACAAAAACCGAATTTCTGGAAAAAGTGACTTCCGGCTTTTAGTTATTTCTTTATAGTATTTGTAAATGAATTCAGAGTAACAGAGTAAGTCAAACATTAACGCAACTGAAACCCTTAAAAATCACGGTTTAAAGAAGAAAGAGGCAGAGTTGAGTGTGCTTTGATCATGCTCAATTCATTACGTTATTTCAGATATCCATCAAAAGTAATCTGTGCTCTTTACTATGTATGCAACCAACGTTGTCTATGAAGTAGAGATTTTTGTCGACATAAAAATTTCCTGTATTTCGAGTAGAGTGAACCTCGCATTCATTTTTTTCTAAAGAAAATGAAAATAACTTTGAAGAGGTAGAGTAATGTGGAAGAAAAGAGACAAAAGAAGGAAAGAGGAAAATGTTATCCAAATCTCCCTTTCTTTCCGAAAACGGTGAAATTATTGCAAAAACGAGTAGAAGCAAAAACACTTGAGCAGGCATACGATTCACTCGAATGCACTCCAAAAATAGGCAAATCACCATCGTCGTCATCATGTTCATGTTCATCGACATGATCACCGAAAAACTCTCTTTGGTGACCATATGCACACACGTACGTCTTTAAATGGCGTCTGCTCTACTAACTAAAATGAACGTACATATGTAGCAGTAGCAATATTAAGTTTGTGACGACGTCGTCGAACGAGCCAGGATGATGCGGTGCGGTGATTTGAATGAGCACAATCTGCTTTTAATTATGCTTCATTGCAGATTGCTCACGCTCATCAGAGCACCAGGCGAAGGAGGCAGTAGCTGCATCCGTTATTTGGTAACACGATGATTGCAGGATTTGTAGTGAGTAAGAAAGTGAACGAACACGAACGAGAATTCTTTGCGGATTGTATAAAGTTTTCCCTTTCACTTTGTTTCACTTTGAAACCTATCTTTTCCCTCTGTATGTTAATGTATGTATTTTGCAGTAGGCAAGTTTCGTCGAGATAGTATTGGACCTGGACCACTTTCCTTTCCATTCATTCACTCACTACTCCTGACGCATGCACCTAATAAACGTCCGATTGTCTATCTCTACAGCGCCATTATTACCATGTCGTAGTAGTTGTTACGAATGCATCACATTCACATGATGAGCTTTTTATCTTTTTCCTCTTCTCCTACCATTCTTGTGTTCCGTCTTACTCTTAAAAACAGAGAAGAAAAGTGCTTCTTCTGTGCCTAGCCCTAGTTAGTCTGAACACAATTTTCAATGATTTTCTCTTCTGCTTTTACTTCTCATTCTTGCTTTTTTCTATGTATGAGACGAAACAGGTTTTAAGGAAAGGAAAACGTCAAAAATAAGAAAAGAAATGAGATAAGAAAAAAAGACTGGAGAAGATGTCTTTTTAAAAAGTAGCCTTTTCCCGGACTGGAAAAAGATTGTTGTGCTATTTTCGGTTGAATTTGTGTGGACAAGGATTAGAGAGGATGCTTTTGTGCACATCTTTGTGAAATCCGCACACGTAAGAAGTTACTTGCTACTTATTTAATGTTTAACATTACATCTCTACATCTGTATGGATTTGCGATGTGCTCACAAAAGCTTCTTCCTTGTAGCCTACCTACCTATATGCCATTTATACATACATTAAACAAGAATTTTCATTTCCATCCAACAGAACAGTTCGATGGACTCACTCCATTTTTCTGTTAGGAGGATGCGGCGCGACGCGAGTTGTTGGATGGAATGGTATGTACATAGGTATCAGAGATAAGCAGGGAGAGGGAAGATGAGCGAGGAAAATATTTTATTTCTATTTTTATTTCCTTCTTCCATTCCATATGTAATTTTTAGTTTGCGAAAAAAGTAATCCATTTAGGATGCAGAAAGTGAAATGCAGCCAATTATCTTTTTTCTTCTTCTTGGAACGGAAGAAAAGTGGACCATATCGAGAGTAGAATTAAATTATATTACGGGATGTGAAGCAGAGTTTAGAATGACAAGGCGATGCCATTATTGTTACGTTAGTACTCAGAATACGCACGAAGGAGTTTGAGAAAGAGAGAGCAGGCTTCATTTGTAGTCTGGACAAGACTGGGACGAAATTGCAGAGAAAAAAAAATAATCCCGATTACTTTTTCCTCTTCTTACTGAATCGGACTGAAAAACGGACGTTGGTTGGTTCATTTCAATGTAGTGATGGTGGTTGTGGTAAATAGGTCGATCCAAAATGTGTACATGTACTGTACCTAACAGAACACTGACACAAGCCGGTCTTTACTTGCTTTAAGTGTTTTTCTACATTCATGAGGTTAAAACGAACCAGTCATTACAGTACTATTTTCTAAATATGTATTAAGTATTATTCCATTTTATAGTATTTGGGTCCATTATTAAGCTAAGATGGTTCAGTTCAAGCCTATATAATCAGGATGGCGAGAGCAGGCAGCTTTTTTCTTGTTTATTTACGCAAAGCAGTTGAGTTGAGTGAAAGTTTTTGTTCTCTTTACTCACTTTTGTCTTGATCCTCCATCTTTATTTCATATTTTATTATGCAAAGAATGTTCCAAGAATTGGCCAGCAACGGTAAGGCTGGAGGCTAAAGTCGTGCACAAAACTGTATCTTCTGCAGTTTTACTTGAATAAAATGAGCTTTGGGGTAGTGTGTGTGCATACTAGTGAGTAAACTACGTACCTATACACATATTATTATGTAGCCCTTTTGCGGCTTGACCTGCCCACTTTTATTTGATTCCTTCCACTTGCACGATTACCAACCAACTTTATTCCAGATGAATAACTTATTGCCCTGCAATTGTTTAACTTTCTCCTTCAGGGAGAGAAACTAAAAGCACATGGCTTATTAGATGAAAGTTTCATGTGGTTCGTTTCGTTGTAAAGTGAAATCGTGTTTTTCGAGTTTCGCATCTCGACCAGAGTAGAATGCACTTTTATTAAATAATGTGCGCAACGTGAATGAGCACACATTTTGTTGTTGACCACCTTTTCCTTTCAAGCAAAAACATTTAATAAAGTTGACCTAGTGTGAATATTAAATGAATGGAATGGAGAAAACTTTTTTTCTAAAGAAAATAAAGCATTAAAGGAAAGGCTTGTTAAAGTTCTCATCTCATCCTCCTCGAGTTCATCGTCGTCAGCTGCCCGATTTGAATGAATTAGTGGAGAATGTGGGGAAAATTACGCGGCTGTTCACTCCTCTGGCTTAACTTTATTGTTGCATTTAAAAAAGGTGATCAATAAAGTTAGACTTTTTCCCGTTCTCTAAATCCCAGACAATTTTAATGAATAGCAATACTAGCACCAACTTTACTTCGTGTTTCAGGCAAATTTCGTCTAAAAAGTGTAATAAAACTAAAAATAATAAAAATGTGACCAGCATGTTGCTCCGCCATTTTTTGTGTGTAGCAATTTTGTTACCAAACAAGCTTAAAAAAATACCTCGCCACTAGACTCTGAGTTTTTGTAGGTAGATGGATATTTTTTGTGTGCGTGTAAAGACATTTACATAAGCCATTCATAAAAAAAGTGCGAAGCGAAGAAGTCAGAAGAGTTGAGCCTGAAAGTCAGAGTGAGTGAGCAGTTAAAAGGAAACGCTTTGACTTTTTTTCTTCCCTCTTGTAATAATGGTGGCACTTTCCCAGTAAATAAGTGTAGTATTTGGAAATATTAGCTCCTTTTTAGTAGTCTCTTTTCTCTTCTTTCTCTTTCTAACAAGTTGAAAAAAATGTGAGAGAAGCCATGGATGGAGTATTTACTCAAATAGTCAGAAGCATTTACACAGCACTTTTTCTTCCTGTTGTTGCCCTTGCTCCATTCCACTGCCACCTCCACCCCATCCCATCCAGATCCAACTTTCTTCTCTAATCATGCATGCATGCCTCCATTTTACTTGGTTTCAGAGGTATAATATAAATTACGGGAAATAATGTAATGCAATGTAGGCAATGGCGAGCGAGCGAGCGGGTAGTAGTATTAGGAAAGGATACATAAACACAGTTTGGAATGGTTTCGCCGGAGTGAAATATTGCCAAACTTTGCTTCATAAAATCTTGCTTTCTCACTCACTTCTTCAACTAGCTTCAGCTACAGACTCGATCCTCTACCACACACAAAAGGATGCCGTGTACAAGTGGAGAGTAAAACTATCCTTTTCTTATCATCCTGTCAAGTGAAGCAATACGCTGCCTCTCCTCTCTTCTGCTTTCCCTTTGCCTTACACCCACCGCATTTTATTTGAAAAAGGAACATGCTATTGTGATTGTGAGAACGAACCGCTTTATGGCTGTAATAAAAAGACGGAGGTGGAGGTGGAGGTGAAAAGAAAAAAAACCTGCTGCTGCATTTTTTCTACCCGTGAGATGGTAGATGCTCACTTTGCAAAAATAAAACAATTCGGGTATTTTATTTTCATTCGCAGGTGAAAAATTACATGTTTTGCTTAACTTGTAGATAATTTACATACATGTTTAACTTTAATGCTAAGTTTATGTCATTGAAATGAAATGTTGAAAAATTGGCGACTTACTCTTACGGAGTTTCTAATAGTTTAGCATTCATTTATTATAGGAGCACATTTTTAGGACTTTTAACATTAATATAAAATGTATATAAAATCTTGAACTGATTTGAGATCCACTGCGTGTATAGGGTAGATGAGTTGAACTGGCTATTGCTAGCTGCTATCGCTGACGAAGAATATCACGAAGAAAATAATCAGAGCCAGCATTTCGGGGATGAGGCATAAGAGGATCGTTGCAATTAATTGCATCGCCGTTCCTCCGCGATTTCCTTTTTTCTTGGGGCCACCAGATATGGAGGGGTATTGTGTGGGCAGCGTGGAGGCGGAGGTCGCGGTCATTGATATCACTGTTTGCTCAGATGGAGCCTCGGTAGTGGTCATCGAAGTCGCGGTCGTCGTGGCGAAAGACGTGGTTTGACTGACAACATGCGGATTAGTTTTTATCATATGGCTGAGATGGGAGCTCGGTGGAGGTGGAGGCGGCGCGTTGCCACCCTTTGCTGCATCAGCGTCCGTTGTTGTACCTCCATCAGTTTCAGTAGGTTCGGCATCGTTTTTATTATGCTTGTGATGATGATGATGACCCATGATTAGGAAGTTTTGATCCCTATTAAGTTATGGTTTTCGTTTGGCAGCTTTTAATTATTATTGACTAACGAGAGTAAAAAATTTTGACTCAAGACACGGCAAAGAGCGAAAATTTCACTAAATGCAAACTTCATAATGCACAGCTTCTTTGATTGGCGTCAAACGATCTTTTATAAAAAAATATATAATTAAGGGTGCTAAAACTAAAATTAATTAACTAGCTCATTATAGTTACATAGAGATACTCAACAAAAATTGTTGAAAAAGTCAAATTAATTACAATAAATAATTAATTAGTTAATTCGAGTGTACGTGCCGCGCTTGGACCGACTTGTCCATGTTCATCCTTAGGCTTTTCCTCGGAGACTCGAGTCTTCGGAACAGCAAAAAGTAAAATGGATAATATTATCACTGCCAAGATTACAGCTGCCGATATCCCGTACGTCAGAATAGTCTTTAATTGCTGTCGCCGTTGTTTTCGATTATATTCTTTCAATGTCATTTCTACCACTTCGACTTCATCCTCCTCTTCCTCTTCCCCAGTCGCTCCCTTTGTACCAGTCGCACTCGCCCCACTTCGCCCAACATCAGAAACCGCTGCTGTCGAACTTTGCGAATTTGTCGCCATTGTCGTCTTCGATGACTGGTGACTTAATGAGGAAGATGATACTGGCACAATAAAGGTTTGAGCGGATTCGCCCATCTTTTCTAGGGATCGACGAAAGTTGTTTTTGTTCTTGTTTATGGGAGCCCTGTTAGTAGGTGTAGGTCGCAGTTGCAGAGGTGGTTTGGCTTGGTCATCTTGCTCTTGCTGAGTGTCCATTGGCGTGGAGCTTTCTTGGTTACCACGAATCTTAGTACTTGTCTGACCTTTTTTCTGAGGTTGACTCTTAGAATCAGAAAAAATGTTGCTGCAATATAGTAGTAGTGGGAGTGAACTTCACTCAGTGAAGTGAATTATCATATTGACATTGCTATTGATATTGATGGTGTCTCAAGAGTCTTGCAATGAATTTTGCTGATACAAGTTTACGGTTAAAAAGTTTCCATGTAATTTGCTCTGAAACTGTTTCTCTACTTTCTGACTCATTCAATAACCTTTGGATGGAGTGCATTGAACATAAAAATATTCGTAGAAAAAACACGGATACATATTTATTTCAATTGGAATGTATAGCTCGATTTCGACTGTATTACATACAAACATAAATTCACATTTTTCATTCTGACTCACTCATGACTTTCTACATTGTTTTCCATCATCTGAATGACTGAGACAGCGTCTTCATTTTTATTTCCCTGCGATTCCATTCATTTTTCCATTCCGTCCGTCTTCTTTGACCCAGAAGAAGGAGGAAGGGTGGAGGCGGAAAGCGGAAAACATGACAATCTTCCCACTCGTCTTCCTCTTCACTCAATAATAATAACAATACTAATCTTAAACTCAATATGCAATTCATAACAGCAGCTCAGCTCATCGAACTTTTTCCATTTAAAAAATGTATTTTATATTAAAAAAGAAAGTAAGCCTTTTTCTTTCTTCTGATCACGATGCATTTTTTATTCATTTACAATTTATTCCTTCTTTCACTTCACTCAGCTCTTTCACTGTTGTGTGCCACTTGAGCCACACGCTTCCGCCTCTTCATCCTCATCCTCGGCTTCATCTTTTTTCATTCTTCTTCCTTTATCCTCTTCCTCTTGCGGGATTATTTCTTTTCGTAGTAATGCAATTTTGTAACAAAAAAGCTACAACACTCTCGGAAGGAATTGGATCAGAAAAAATGAGTATAAAATGCAATTCAAGGAAAANCTGTCATCCTGCCTGAACACATTTTTCCTCTCCGATACTATAATAAAAATGGGGGACAAGACAGACAGTGAAAGAAAGCGAAGTTTTGAGAGAGAAAAGATGTGATCACGGTTCATGAGAATGATGATGCCTGCTTAAAGTTGACTGTGTGTGAATGTGAATGCAACTTTTTTTCAAACGAAATGATAGAATGTTTCGCTTTTTTGCTGGAATGCGAATGCAGTTAGAAAAAGCCCATTTTCCAGATTTCATTGGAAGCCAGGAAAAGAAAAGAGGGATAAGAAAGAAGAAGTGTGTTCTTCTCATAAAGAATAAAGTCAAGTTGCATGCATTCATGTAAAATTGGTAGCAATTGGCAATCCTTCAAGAAAGAGGGAGACCCGAGCTGATTTCAGTCTGATTCTTTTCCCAGCGAAGCTCTTTTTATTCCTTTTCTTTGGAAAGGAAGGAAAGCACAAGTGTTTCCGTTTCAGATTCACAGAGAAGAAAAAACACATTCGACACGTCTGCCACATGAAATTATTATTATGTACTAAAAGTTGCATGATGATAGACCCGTTTTCATCATAATGCATACGTACGGTTACAACGAACGAGTGTTTGTGCCACGTGGGGAAGATTAGCAGCAATTGTTGCTTTTTATGGGAAAATAAATCCATTTACGGGCGACTGGAGCAGCACAAGAAAAGAAATTATTGTGAAATGGAAAAAATATCAAGAGATGTGTGTGCAAAGCAAAGCAATGTAATGGAATATGTGAGGCAATACTATTGAACACACACTCAACTTTTTCTTGTCTGAAATGCTCAGTTATTATTTTATGCGTTTTCTGTTATGGATGTCCTTCCATGCCTTTTGCCTGGCGATTTGTGGTTTTAGTGTTAGTGTTAGTAGCTATATAGCAGCAGCAGCAACAACATTCCTGAAAATCCACAGAAAGCAATAAACCGACAGCATCTGTACATACAATCCACTTACTTGCTTTTCGCGTTTTCTTTTTTCCTCCTTTTAATAAATACATATGTGAGTGATGCGAAATGTGGCTTTATTGCGAGTTTTTACCTTTTACAATCGCCTTTTATCACGACCACGAACAACCGCAAAAACAAGGGAAAGAAAAGGAATAAAATAAAATCTTTGTCTCAGCTTTCCTTCAAATTATTCCTCACTACGCATGGATTCTTATTAAAATGGCTATAAAAAAGTTGACTCGTATAAAATAGTGATTAACCCGCGGCTTTGTACAACGGAATAAACGATTATTTCATAATAAAAGAAGAAAGACATTGTCAACGAGAAGAATCCCGTTTTTATTGTCAAACTGGAGCTTTTACGTTAAATAAGTAATGGCGCATGTTTGTATGTGCTTTGTTTGGTGCATGGCGTCATAAATGATAACCACGATGCAATAAAATGAAACAAACAGAAACCTCTTGACGAAAAACAAAATATCTTTTTTTACGAGTTTACTTTTGCAAAACAATTCACATGACCTTCTCCAATTCCACGATATTACTTAAAAGGGATTCTGTACATGCTACTTTTTGATGCGAATTTGGTTGGTTTGATGAGTGAAGCCAATAATGGTGAAGTTGGTCTGGAACAAAAACAAGTTTTTTTTAACAAATAAAAACAAAAAAATTGGAAGTGACAGGAAGAATTGGGATTGGCAGACGCTACCCGCAGGATATTTTTCATCGTGCATGCGTTCCTCAGCGAAAATCAAATGACAGGAATATTAAAAGCGGAAATACCAGCATCATCGTAATAATAAAAGAGTTTGAACTTTGTGGTACACTTGGCACAGCCCACAACAACTGCGCCATAATAATAATCATCATCTTCATCGACAGTCCTCATATGCAAGCAAGCAAAATGGAAAGTCGTTAATATTTATTTGCAGAGCACTGTGAGTTGAGCGTGTGCATGACAGACATGACTTGTTTTTCCATTTTTACTATGCATTTGGGAAGCATCACTTCAAAATACTCCCTTCAGTCAGTCACTCAACTCGAATAAAAATATCGAAGTGTAAAGTGATCTGCAACACTTTCGCTTCGAGAAAGTGTTTGTCCAATTCTGAAATAAACACTTGATCTTCATTTCATGCTCATAACATAACGGAACGGAAAGTTATGAAAATTGCGAAACGGAAAAACATTAAATTTTTCTTTTCTTTTCTGTCCGTCTCTTTGTGCAATGCAATATCATATCAATATAATTTAAAGAGATTTTTGCACCACGCCAGTAGCAGCATGAACAGAAAAAATGAAGATGTTCATTCCTCCAAAATGGTAATGGAGCTATTATTGATATTGATGCACATGATATGAACATGTAACATAACATGAGGCTAGACTCTTTTTCGTGTTTTGACGGGGTGGCTAAAAACCAACAGAACAACAACAACTGCACCAGGACCATGAGTTACATTAGAACTTGTTTTTGCTGGTGGCGTGCCATAAAATGGGGAAAATTCTATTTGATTTTATTTTATCTTTCTTGCACCCCGCAAACCGCTTCGAGATGTTTTTGTTTCGGTGTTTTGTTGTTTCATTGCAACACTTTGCTTTTCACTTCCTCTCATGGTCGGTCATAGTCATTATTATTGAGATGATTATGGCTTCTCTGTATTGATGATGACATCATCATCATCAGAGGGCTTCTGTTTATAAAATAGGTCGAAATTACTGACTCAAACTTTTACTTTACAGTAATAATATAGGCAACTGTGGATCTACCTGCTGAATGAAACATAACAATTTTCCAACATTTTGCTTGTGTTTCAGGGAAAATGGACTTAATTGAAAGTAAGGATGATGGGAAATGGGCTAGTAATGTATAGTTTAAATGAAATTTTCTTAAGTGCACATTACGTAAAAATGGAGACAGGGCAAAAGTTGGGAATTTTGGAAATGGGACGGAAGTGAAGTGACAGTGGATACAGTTCCACCATCTACGGTGGTGGTGCGAAGAAGAGTGGGGCAGGTGGTAATGGTAGGCAGTAGAAGAGTGTTATTGAGCCTTGACATATTTATGATGAGACCGGTGGTGTCGGAACAGGCGGGGACGAGGGGGCATTTGTACCTAGCCTATCATAAGCGTAATATTAAAATTGGAAATTCAGGGGGGATATGTCCTCTATCTACCCAGTTCCGACGCCATTGGATGAGAAGGCATATCTCTTTTCGCCGTTTTGTCTTTGTGGTTTCTTTGTAGTAGTGGAGCGATGCGATAGCCCGGTTGAAGTGGCAAAAACAACTTTTGCACGTCTATTTAGTATTTAGTAGAGCGATACACGTCATGTGAGAAAATAGCTCTCGCTTCTTTACGACTCTCCTCTCTTGAAAAAAGGAGGAGGTGAGAAAAAGAGTTTCGCAAGAGCGAAGTTGAGTGGACAAAAGAATCTTGCATGAATAATTAAAGAGCTAAAAATAGGTCCAGCTGTATTTATGTTATGTTACGTCGCTCTTTCTGTTTTGTTATGTGCTGGACTCGCTCACTTCACTTCATCTTGTCTCGTCTCGCATCACAAAATGAGCCAATGTTTTCTCCTTTTTTATGTCGTCTTGTGTTGTTGTGTCATCTTTATTCGAAAGTTGAAGGAAAAAGGGCGTCGAAAAAGGGCTTCAAGAAATATTTGTCTCATGTTTCATTTTCGAAAGTGCTTTTTTCTGCTTGTGCTTTTAAAAAATGTTGGATGGATGGCTGTAAGTAATGTAATGTAATACAATGCAAGCATTGGGAGGAAGAGAAAGATAGAAGCCGTGACATGAATGATGAGAATAAATAATGCATGGAATTTTTTTCTTGTTTATCAGGCCAGCCCAGTATGCACGATAGCATACAAAACCCTGTGACGGTGGCACAAGGAGAAAACGCCCCGTTGACGTGTGTCGTCCGTGATCTGGGTGACGCGACCGTTGTGTGGAAAAAATGGGAAAATGGCAAGTCGGGACCAAAGATCCTAACCGCTGGAGAAACCAGGGTCACCTCCGACGAGAGGATTAGGATAATTCACGATAACGGTAAGGAAGGTCAGCAGAAATTCGCCATTTTATAGACGCATTTTTAATTCTATTATTGCATTATATTAAATTAAATTTTAAGCTATTATTTAGTCAAAAAGGAAAAGAGGAAAGTACAGAAAAACATTTAATGGGGCATAAAACGATTACTCGTAGACTGACTGACTGATCCCGGACTTACCTTACCTTGACATTTTATACAGCACAGCATGTTTGCTCTAGAAAATTGCTTCTTTAATGGCTTCCTCGCATGTGACATTGACAAGAAGTGAAATTTGCAGGGTCGATGCAGTCTATATAAAATAAGAATTTGCCGGAAAGATTTTACACTGTACAAGTAGCGTATTTTACATACGTAATATTTCCAATTGTGATATTGTAACTGTTTCATACCTAAACCAAACGTCAGCAGACAAGCAGATACTTACCCTTAAAAAGAATCAATGGTGTTTACCAATTCAAGCACATTCATTCCTTTCATCTTGTTTTATTCATTTTCTGCAAAGGGCGGCAGGCGACAGCCACGGAGAAATGCACAAATTGTATGTAAGTAAAATAATGCGTTTTCTTCCTCAGACTGGCTGCCGGTGCTGTATATGAAGACAATTGTCATAATGTAATATGCATTGATGCCTTGCTTGCATAAGCTAACCGCAAGAAATAAGTGTATTTAGGCATAATGCGTCCATTTCACCCTCCTTTCGTGATGTTTCCTCCGATGCGTTTACAATGATAATGATGACGGTCTCCTCCAAAGAGACAAAGAGGTTTTAAGAGGGGGATGTGATGTGATGCAATGAAGCGACGAAGCAAGCAAGACAAAGAAAATATAAGAGCAAAATATTTATAAGTAGGTATGTCTCTCTGGCTGGCTGTGAATCTTCTTTCTTTATGGGTTTTTGAGATTCATTGAAAGACAAATGAATACTGGAGGGAGTCGTAACACAACACAAAACAAGAGTAATAAAAAATCGTTGAATGAGGAATTTGATGTGGGAGAATGGAGATTATGTAAACCTCCATCATCATCCATCCCCATTCACATCACTGACAATGCTGTGATGCTGAGCAGTTATATAAACCGAAGAAAATGGGGTAGGTATCCACATCCACATCCACCCCCTCTTTAAATGGAAATATCTCTATTTATACACACATTGCACCTTTTAGTTCTTACTCCACTTTACTTTCTCTTTCGATCATGCAACATCACAGCGGAAAATGAAAGCATTAGCAGGCGGATAATGCTTTTACTTTTTGACGTCTTCTACTACTTACGTTAGTTACAACAATACTTCGGAGAGACATGAGAGAGCGAGAGGAAAAAAAGTTTTGCCTCATATATCAATTTTCTTTGTGACAGTTTTCATCAGATTTTTTCTCTCTTTTTCCTTTGTCGTGTGGAGTTTTTCTTTCTTACGTAAATAGGCGGGAGTTAGTCAGGCTAGACTCACTCAGTCAGTTTTCCATGAAATTACATGAGTTTCATGTGGAAAAAAGTGTGTGGAAGGAAGTTGAAGGTGAGCGAGTGCCGAGATTTGAAAGTCGAAACTATGAACTGTAAAGTAAATGCACTGCCTGACAAGGTAAAAGAGATTTAGGGATGTGTGCATCACGGCTGAATTTCTTATTTTATGCACTCGTTGGTGAAAACGGATGGATGACTCCTGGGACAGGGACAGCGAAGAATAAATAAATTGTGCATTTCGAAGACAACTGGAAAGTGCATAAAAATTCCATCCATCCATATCCATACCAGCCACAAAAATGTAAATTATGTAAATGTTATTTTGTGTTCATGGCTCAAGATGTTTGATGCTCGTCAGAGTACGTTTACATTTACATTTGAAAACTTCTTTGAGAAGTGTGAGCGAAACTGAAACGAGCGAAGTGAAGACTGGGTGGGCCTGCATAATAAAGCTACTTAAAATTATTGAGATTGAGACCATGAACCAGTCTCGGTGGCTCCAGTCTTTGAGGATTGTATTGCATGATTACATCAGAATATTGCATAAAGTTAGCGAAGGCTAATAATAACAATAACAATGACAGTGGTAATAACGATCAGTTATTGATAGAGTTGGAAGGAGCCACATGTAGGACATGAAACATTGAAATGTTTGGAGCCTTACTTGAGAGAATTACATCACATCACGTCATAACTCCCCCAGTAATAATCATCTTTTCTAATTTAGTCGCATTTCTAATAATTAGGAAAAGCCGTTTAATGTACTAATAAGATTCTATGTTAGCTATGTAACACACACACCTCCGACAAATACATGCGAACAAGCACTAATAATACTAATAGTAATAATGATGTTAAGTAATAACGGCTAAAAATAATCGCACTTTTCATGGCTCCTACATTTTGTGCTGAGTCGGGTTTCTAGTGGGAAGATGAGATGAAATTGGTCGCATGGCATGAGCTTATATAAAGTACTTTAGGTATTTCTATTTCATCTTTTGACTTGACTTATTTCTTGCAATAATCATAATTATCAGTGTAGCTTGCAAAAACAGTTGTGATGTGGATATGGTATTACAACACAACTTTGCTCATGTTACTAATATAGTTTACTACTATGTTCGTTCACTTCATTCGTGTGGTCGAATATACCCAATTAAGCCGGAGCATGGCGTGACTTTCATTTCGCGGAGGAAAATTTTCTCGCTTTTTACTCTGCTCTTCTCTTTTATTATAACTACTACGTAATTATCGTTTACTTTGTCAACTTCATTCCCAGCCTACGTGCGAAATACCTACTGAAATTGTAATTGGATAATGGGCGCTGAGTTTATGAAAAGGTGACATTTATCATTTAAATAAATATCATGCAACCTGGGTACGTATTTACGTATTTTTGGCTTCTTAACCATCCATCCGTGATTCTCATTGGTGTATCAAGGTTTTAGCCGGATAACAAAGAAATGACGAAGTAATCAATCATTAATTTAGTATTTATATCGGGAATCATTATCTATACAGCGCCTTTCTTTCTTCAATTTTCGTATTCTCATTTCATTTCCTTTTCCTCCTATTCGCTTCCTTTTTAATAAGATTTTCTTCTGGCTCTACGGGTTTTTGCTCTTTTGTTGTGTTCTGACTTCGGTTCATCGTTCCTTGTGCGTGCTTTTCTCGGAATGAAAATGAACCCTGGCTGCTGCCGCTGCTGCTCCTCTCCAATTAAATTGATATTTATTTACTAGCCCCCTCTTTGCTGTTCCACTAACTAACTAAATAACGTAGAAAGGGAAAGCCACATTTTGGATGATTTTCTTACTTATGTTGTCCTTGTGTTCCTTACAAACCAGTAACTTTCTAAAAGTTAAAATGTTGATGCCATAATGGTAATAATAATAATAATCGTAGTCAGGAGCCGAGCCACTTTTACTCGAGACAGTTCCGTCCAGCAACAGTGTTGAGTGAGCGAGTCATACGTGCATAAGTAATCTTATTGATTTGTACATAAGAGCAGTGACTGCCACGGCATATCACTGAAGTAAAGTAAAACTAACTGAGAAGAGTCGTCTTGTACATATCCTGCTGAGTTTCACTTGCCGCTTTTCCTTTTTACCTCATAAAAGGCAAATATATCAAATTAAACATCAAAATGCGCTTGGGCCACGCATCATTATTTTCTGGAGAGGAAGCCTGCTGCTGGAGAATTATCGGTGGAATAGTCTCCTGAAATACCTACCTACCTATTAGTAATAAAATAGTAATACGTACCTAATAAGGAACGAGCAAACTCTACTTTTCTATTTCTATTCAATTTTGAAAGTGGAACGTCGACTCTGTCTGAAAGGAAGGAAGTAATGAAAATGAAAGCGATTCAAGAGAAGAGCGGGTCGATTTTGTTGCAGGAAAAGTAAGGCAGCAGTGGGAAACCCGATAAGTAGGAAATTAATTTCATGCATAATAATAATAATAATAATATGGGAAAATGGACGCTTGATAAAGGGGGACAGCGATAAGTCAAGAAAAGATGTTCTTTAGAAAATTAGGTGGAATTACGCAGTACCATGAGGTGCATTGGTACAGGAAGGAACCTACATTTCAGTAGAATAGAGAAAAGAGAAATTCTACTTTCACTAATGAAAGCGACGACAGAGATAATCAGAATAAATAATAATAATGTATGTACATATGTACATTTCCTATTCCTTGTGGGTTTGGGTTATCAACTCTGAGACCTTCCGATCTTGTATGTACCGTATTCACGATACTCTAATTCGTACCCCACTTCAAGTTCATTGGGTGCAGGCAGACAATAGGAAAAGCGTTAGTAATTTGCTGATGTAAATGAATAGATGCTAGGTAACAGAACAATCACATGAATGACACGATGCGGTACAATTTTACGAAAATACTCTTTAGGTAAGAACCGGAAGCACATCCTTCCAGTATTTTCCTTTCTTCTCTTTATTGCAAGTTCCCGTTTTACAGCATTGGATGACATCTCAGGTTCTGAAAGGGAGCATCATGTTCACATTGCATTCATGACCGTGAGTGAGTGAGTGAGTTTGGTGTGTGGGCAGAGAGTGAACAGTGCCCATTCACTGATACAATATATTCATTCCCTGAGAAATGTATATTCTAATTATTCCCATCAATGTCATCGGAGTCAAATCGTATCAGCAGAGATGTCACGTAAATTCCGCGAAGTGACAGGAAAACTGTCCCATTTTGGTTCAACTCCTCTCATTCCTCACAGCACAGCTGACAAAACATTTTTTTACTTTCTACAATAAAAGGAGTTTCTAGAAGATGCTTATTCTCCATTTACGCGAGGGAGAACCTTTTTCTCTGAATTTTTTATTTTTACTTTATTTTGCTCTGCTATAGTGCAACATAATAAACTTTTTCATTCGCAGAATGATAACCGAGATGAAACATGAATAGAGGTTGATAGGTACATCATTTCATAGGAACTGGTTTCCCAGAATTTCAAAGTACGTTGTACGGTGGTGTAACGGTACTATTTCATTTCGGGCTGTCGCTGTCTTTTTTCCTGTCGTGTCGTGTCAAAGCCTTGTGCTTTGAAGCGCAAGAACGAGCGAGCGGGATCTGAGCTATGTCAATGCATGTTTATCATAAGCATGCATTTCAAACAGTCACACGCACATAACTCGCCCATTTCCTTTTTTTCAAAATATTTCACACACAAAGCATTTTTCTCATTCAAAGTGGAAAGCTGTGCAGTGCAGAGTGAAAAGTCAGAGTGAGAGAGAGTAAGAGAGGAATAATAGAGCCATTTGGAAAAACTGTGTGCACGACATAACACATACGAAAGTAGTAAAATTTTATGCGATAACTTAAGCCGTGCATGCATCATATCTAACAAACATCATCGTCATCGTCAACTTTACTCACATACGTACGCACAAAAAAAGACTGGAAAAATGCGTTGCGTTTCTGTTGCTCTCTCTCTTTATTTCTTGTTATTGTTCCTCGTGCAGGAAATTGACTTGACGAAAGGCGTGTGCACATTGCGACTGACTCTGTGTGTGCTGTGCGTCTTCTTCATCGTTTTATGTCGTACTTTTCCATTGTTATGTTACGATGTTGTGTTATGTTTGTGTTGGCATATCCATTTACCCGTGGCGATGGATGATGATGGTAAATATGTTTCATTTTAGCCATTCACATCTACATCCACATCCACCTTTTCTCTAGGCTATGGAGGCATAAAATAACTTTGATCAAAGTTTTAAGCAGGATTTGCACCACTTTTGTGTCTATATATGTTACACATGTAACATGTTATAAGAGCAGAGAAATAGTCAAAGTGAATTTAGTCCTCACTTCACCCAGAGAAGCAGCCTTTCACTTCCTGACTCCACCAGAACAGAGAAAGATATTCTTGGAAAAGAGAGCAATTTTTTGACGTGATTTGTATGCAGGCTTCGCTCTTCAAATAAATGTGCATTTGCTTCCGCTTTATGAGAATTGTAGAGGCCACATGCCGACTGTCGCAGGAATAGGAGAGTCACACATTGAGTGAGTGAGTGCAGTCAGAGTCAGAGAAAAAATGTCATGAACGGCAGTAATGGTAATGGCACACACGGGTTTCAGCTGTGTCAACTTCCTATTTTATTATAATATTATAATATAATATTACATTATTATTTTTCACAAGAAAAAAATAACACCGGAGAAAGTCTGTCTGAACATGAACTAAACTAAAGTGAGTAGCGAGCTGCCAGTTCTATTTATTACCTGAGCTATGGCTCAAATGATGGAAACGTGGAGCACGTGTGACAGGCTTTAGATGCTTTTTCTAGATGAATAACTAGAGTGGGAAAGAGTTTGCAGGCAGCGCCACACAATTTTTTTCTACAAAAATCTCAACGATTTCCATTTTGCTACACCTTTCTTCCGCTTAACTTGCTAATAATTGTAATAAAAGTGTTGACGACTTGGCACACGAAAGTCCTTGACATTAATTTTTTTTTCAAAAACAACACAACACAAGAATAAAAGTGGAGGAAGGAAGGAAAGGAAAATCATCTTCTTGGAACCACTCCAGCAAAAGTTGACAGAGAAAAAATTTCTATTGTGGAATTTGCAAGCAGTTAGTTTAGAGCACAAGTTCATTTTCTACTCATGCACCCGAAGGTCTTTTTTACCAGTTTTGCAAAAACTTTCCTTCCTACTGATTACATTAAAAGTTTACAAGATTGACTATGAGAAGAGATTGAGAAGAGGCAAGGTTGCGTCGTGCATAAAAATGCATCTTCATTTCTCTCCTTTTCTGCCATGCCGAAAGAAAAATCTGTCAAGTTCATTCTTCACTCGAGTAAGTTGACTTCGCTCCTGTCCTTTTCCTTATTATTTTTTACCTTGATTCAACAAGGAAATCCTCGTCAATGACTTCGTGTTCTTTTCTCATTTCTTTGTGCGTTTCTGTCAAGGAATGCGGAAACTACCTGTCTTCTGCCTAGCGCAGCGTAATACCAACACCAAACCAGCACCTTTTTTATACTTCCCTTTCTAATTAGAAAAACAAGTATTCGCAACCTGTCTTATCTTATCTGGTCTTGTCTTGCAGCAGATGCAATGCAACGAAAAGTGTAGATGCAGCAGCAAGACGCTTAATCTCACTCATTCATTCATGCGTGTGCGTAGTACTGGGACATGAAAAGCCAACGCACCGAGCCCAACGCAACGGAGTAAAAAATGCAACATAATCATTCACTGCCTTGTTAAAATCCCATTGAAAACGGGAAAATGTGTTTTCCGCATTAGTCAAGCTTTCGGTCTGACTCTGACTTGACACTTTGTAGTAACCTAAGCATACCCTGACTTGACTCAAGTTCATTTTCTTTTTCTACATTAAAAGTTAAACGGGCGAGTCTAATGTCTAATTGAAGGGAAAATGTGAGGAAAATCCTCTAATGACAAATAATCCTATTAAGTAAGTAGAAAAAGATATAAAAGGGAAATAAAAAGGTTTCATTTATATAATAAAAGACGCTCTCTTTACGGTACGGTATTAAATGCATTATTTTATATTTATTTTATTAGCTATTTAGTAGACACTTTAATAAGTAACGAATTGGTGCTGACCTTTAACAAAAAAATATTTTTTTGTTCAAATGGAAAATTATTATATTTTTTCAGGTGGAGACGTGTGGGTCTTAGCAATCAGATCTTCTCTGCCGAATGATTCCGGTCTGTACATCTGCGAGGTGAACACAAACCCCGTTCTTCGATCATTCCACAATCTTACAGGTAAGCGGCTTATTTTAATGCTTATAGACAAAAAAGTCATTTTATTATCGTTATACACATACATACGTTCCGCTGTTTCACGTAATGCCATGCTACGTTAACTTAAGAAGTCGAGAAGAATCGAGTCGTGCCAGTGCTACGCAGTTTCGACGAGATAATGACTTTTACGCACTTTTTTGGAGGTTAACCAAAACAAAGTGATCAATTTCATCCACGTCTGCCCGTATAGATGTTGCGTAACTCTGCCACGCAGAGATATTATTTCCTTTTCTTTTGTAATATTGTGTGATTTGTAGAAACGGTATCTGGCAAACTGGCTGAGATGATCACGATCATGATGATATAAAACAGAGAAAAATGCTAGCAACATTCTTTTCGTTTGCCCGGCTCCTGCTCTGGCTCACTGACCATGCAGTGACCAGTGGAGTCGGATGAGATTTTTTTCTTTCCTTTTCTTCTCACAAAGAAGAATTCGAGTTGGCAGAGATTCCGTTGCTTTTTCTGAACTGTGTATATCATGTGCCATAATAACAAATAACGAAGTACCAACTTGTGCGATTCTTTCCGCTCCGTCCGTGGTCACTTTTTCGTGAGCCCATAAACAAATCAATGTCTATGATCATGAGATGAGATACCGGGAGGAAATAGACGTAAATAACTGAATAGTTTCTTTTAAAGGAACAATCAAAGGCAGATTGGTCAATGAGTCAATGCAATGATGCTTCGATATTGGATTGGAGCCGGTGCCAGTGGATTTTTACTTTTTATTTACTATGCAGTGCTCAGAGGTTCATTTATATTAGGCATGGGCTTCTGCCATCATTAATTTTGTGTTTTGTAGGCAAAAAATGTTATTTAGCGGAATGTTTTTGCTTTTAAATCGAAATTTAATACTAAATCATGTACTAATCATGACTGTAATTTAGTCTAGACTTGATCTTTAATTATTTTTCTTTTTAACAAATTCATAGTCATATCTTTGGGGATCATGCCACCAAACGCCACAATGGACTTACCTAGCTCGGATATAATTCTTGAAGACTACGCTGGATACAAGGTTGAAAAAATACTTTTAGATATTTCGAAAATAAAATAATTTTAAGCTTGGCACTCCTGCTGAATTAATTATAAAATTTAATTTTTTTTAAATTTTGATTTTGACAGGGTATCGGATCCATCTTGTCACATAACTACACGGACTGCTGCAAAACGATGAACGTCTCGAAAGGCTGCTACGGCTTTTGCACCCTTCAGTCAATCTTGGAAGGCACCACGGGCGAGCCAAATCAGTGCGAGGACGAGTTTCCAAAGATTGTCAAATGCATGGCAGGTAAAGTCTTATTGCTTTGGGATTCGGATTGACAACTTTTTTATTTCATCTTGTTTTCCATCATGTCCACCGAAAATGCTCTTTCTAAGGCCTACGTGACAGTAATACACAGAAAGGGCTTTTGCTTTTTGAAGGCCAGCAGTTTGGAAGGTTCTGGTTTCAAAATTTAGCAAAGTTGTGTGTGATAGGAGAAATTGTTTTAGGCTATCCTATTACATAATATAAATCTTTGTCTCTGTTTGGAAGTTTTACGTGACTTTCTCTAATATATGTGGTATTATGTCTGTCTGAGAATCGTAATCAAATTATGTGGACATGTTAACTTGTAAGCACGCTCATAGTGGAAGAATCTAATCGTAATTTTTGACGAAAACAGAACACTGTGAACTCTCGTTTTGCCGTCTCGCGTCTCCTTGAATTTTCACTAGACGCTCCATATGCTCAAAATAATCCCGCTTTCTCCAGCTGCATATGGCCAAGGGCCAATAAACCCTTTTACTTTACGTTACTTTACTTTCTCAAATTCCCATTTTCCTTTATGAAGTTAACTTAAGCAGTGCAATATCGCAGCAAGTAGACGGAGATACAAAACAAACGCTTGTTCGCTTCACTCAAGTCACATTTCTTTCCAGAGAAGTTCCATCTCCTCCTCGGTCGGGTCGTAGTCGCGGGCCAGGAAAATTCATCATAAAACTTGTACTCTACTCGTTTCCATTTCTTATAATTTCTTCGAATGAAAAGTTGTAAGTGAAATGGTCGCACGATGATGATGATAATAGGAAAAACGGAAAAGGACAAAATGAAAAAAGAAAAGAAAATGTTTTGTCTTTGTGTATGTTTTCATGTTCGTATTATACAAGTTTCTTTTAATTCGTAACAAAGTACGTACATATGTAAGTAAATGGAATGTTATGAAAGAAAACTTTTTTTCTCTCGTGTGTCCGGATTTTCCTAGCTCTGCTTTCCCCAGTGGTTTCATCCACTTCGTCCCAAAACTGCGATCCGGCTCTTGTCTCGTCCTGTCTTGTCTACGCAGAATAATTTTCAAAGGGAATCACTGATGTTATGTTGCACCGCACACCGTCCTCTAACCTAACTTTGCTATTCAATTCTTTAGACTTTCCCTCTTATTTCGGAATTCAATATAATACGTATAACTTAACTCTCAAACTTATGTAATTTTAAAGCTCAGCGTTCCTACGCTCAACTGAGGTGAACATTGAACGCACAGCCACAAATTTATTGCGGAAATATAAAAAAACCTAGATGGAAATTTCCTTTCCAGCTTCATACAATAGCAATGCATCGCCCTTTTGAACTTTTCCTCTTTGTCTTTGATTTTATTATGCAATATTTGTAAATAAAGAATGGATCGCGAGGCAGCAGATTTCTGGTTGCCTTTGACTTTTGTCGGCATCCCACCACTCCACACGCATGGAAATGCATGAAGCAGAGTGCACCGCAGGAGTTATGTTATTTATGTCATGGAATGGAATCGCTTCGCTTTCGCTGGCCTTGTCAGAAAATAATTATAATCAACTGACAAACATGCAGAGCGACGATGGTGATGTTGATGTTCATGGATGGTGCGCAGAGGGCTTTCGGCGATTATTTTCTACACGTTTTGTTACAGTCTGCCTGCCTGCGGACAGGCAGATCACAGTCACAGTAAATATTTAATTTCCTTCTTGTTGATTGAGGCTTTGGCTTCAGCTGAGGTTTAGGTGTGCTGTGCTATAAATAAATAATAAGCAAATACGTACAATAAATATTAAATGTAGATGTTAGTAGGGGTTCCATTAAATAAATAATTGATTTTTATGAGGGATGCGTGCCTTTCTTGTCATTATCATGATTTAAGGATCAAAATGGATCTTTGTCAATAAAACTGATGATTTTAGTTTATTTATTTATTTACCTTATGATTTATTATTAGATGGACGGGATCACGTCCCTTGCTGCATCCGAGAGCAGGTTCCTGACATCTGCCAGGATTTGTGCAGAGGCGAGTACACCGTCGTCACGGATAACGTCAAGACACACTTCTCATGCCCAACCTACATCGAAAGGACTTTGAGCTGTATTGCGGACGGAATTGGTGAGTTTGCCTTATGATTTCATTTCATTTTCAAGTTGTTCGCCGCAGAGAAAAAGTTAATTTCATTTAGGCGACAGTTATTGTGAAAGTAGTTCCGCGTAGGACATGGACATAATACGCGTCATGTTTGTACTCTGTGGACAAGGAAGAACACGAAACACTTTTGTCAGCCATTTATTTACAACGCTTGAGCGTGTTTTTTTATTATTTTATGAGTTCACTCGAACCACTTCCTTTTCCTAATAAAGAGCGCATTTTCAATGTCAACAGTAAGGAAAGTGCCCATTTCCATTTTCACTTTCTTCGTCTCACTAAAAAATTGAAGAAAGGAAAACCAGAGCAGATGAAGAAAGAAGCATTTTGTCCTTGTGGAGTGTTTTCATTCTGCGTCTCACTTTGTCTTCTCGCTCACTGATTTTTTACTCTATTTACTCAACTTTGTCACTCAATATATGCAATAGGCACGGTGAAAAATGTATCTACAATCAGTAGCGCCGACTTGCCAGCAATTTTTCCCGAATGACTCCACTCAGTGACTCAGGCTGCCTGCACCAGCACCATCGCCATTATATTACATTACAATTGGCATCGACTCGACCATACAAAAAATATGTGAAGGAAAGGGGAAAAGAGTAATAGCTTTTTCCGCTCCGCAATTTCGCTTTGTTTTCACACACTGCCTTTCCTTTCTCACTTTTCTCTCCGTTTCTTCCGCTTGCCACGTTTGTTGTACACACACTGATTCTTTCATTTGTTCCAGTCGTCTCAACCATCAGCGCCCGTTCAATGATTCATTTCTTTTTCCTCTCTGTATCACCATCTAGTTTTATGGAGAATCAAAAAAATTCTTTCCTCAAACATTTCACTTTGCTTCAGACTTAAGGCTCAGACTTACCGAAAAACTAAACCCTTGACTTGAATTTCTCCCTTGTAGTTTCAGTTGGCTTTAAAAAAATAATTCTAGATTTGAACGAAGATCCGAATGTATTGCAATCACAAAAAATATATAAATGGCTTCAATGGAAGAAGACCAAGAAAAAAATTTGGCTGGTATTCTTATAATTCTTCGCTTTCAGTTCGGTACAGTCTTACTAATAAACTAACGGCATTGTCGAACTTTTTTTAATAAAATATTTTCAGATTTTTTAATGTCGAAGAAAAAGGCTTTTACAATATTTCATACTTTTTCAACTGATCTCAAATGATTTAATGTTTTTTAATGTTTATCTAGAATGAGGTAATAGTACAGAAATACTAATAAAAAGTAGAAATGTGATTTTGAAATTGGGGGGAAATAATTCTGGGAAACAAGTAACAAGGATGTAATATCATGTTGTTTCCATTCCCTTCACACATTTATTTCCATTTAGGAAATTTTTGTTATTTTATTTGATAATATCGTAAACAAGATTCTCTGAGTGATTCGTATTTTTTCCAGAGAAATTCTTCTGGGAAATGAGTTGATGGGTGCATGAGCTGAGTCAAAACAAAATATGGTTACTCGAAATTCAAGGAAATTGTCATCTAAATAATATTTTGTTGTAGAATTGATTTTTTGGCTGAAAAGCAATATGTATGTATTTAGTTCAACGGAATATGTGGGTTATTAAACGGAAGAGAGCGAGCTACGGATATTGTTGAAATGAAAGTAAAAAAGGACCGCAGATAACTTTTTCCCTATTAGCTGATTGATGGGGAGAAACGGCGACGAAAATGAAATAAACTTTTATTTACTTGCTGTGGAAATGTGTGACGAAGATTTTTCTATATTTTTCTTTTATTGAGGAAATAGCCCTTTGATTACACGATGAAACTTTTCTCTGGTCGTGACTGTGGCTGTGACTCTTTTTCTGTCAATTTACATTTCCTTTTCTCCCAACAGATACGAGATTAGATAAAAATAAAATATCTCTAATATAAAGCACACAGTTTAAGTTGTATGTACGTACATTATTGCTTGTGCCACAATTTTCATGGAAAAGTGACTTAAAACTAGGCAATAATTTGTGACGCGTTCTGCGAACGAAAAGCAGTTGTTGGAGCCGTAAACTATCCAAGTAATGGTTAAATCATGCTTATCATTATTGCCGTACCATCACGGAAAAATTTATGTGGTTCGTAGTCTAGTTCGTATCATTATATTATGTTATAATAAACAATCTGGGAAAAAATGTGTCTGTGAGTGTAGGTAGGTATTTAGATACATATTTATTTTCAGCATCGTCACATCACCCACAAAGTTGTAAATATGAAATTGCAATAATGTTGCTGGTTTCCGAAATGCTAAAATCGAATTGGTTTTTTCGTGATGTGGAATGGCGATGGTGAATGGTGATGGGAAACCGAAAAAGCAGGCAGCCAGGCAGACGATGATGACGATAACTGTTATTTATTTATGATGATGAAGTATTATCTGTTGAGAAACAGTTACTATTTTCTCACTGCCTCCTGCTACAGCTACACACAACAGCCTTAGCAAGCACAGCAGGCCAGTTTGTAACACAATCATAGATGTGATCCTCTTATTTAATGACCATTGGAAAAAGCAATATTTTAATGGTCATGATGATGATGATTATGTTTTCTCTTGTTACGTTACGGACGTTATGTTTTACTGAAACGTGTGTGTTTACTTTTGGGAATATATTTTTTTCTTGCGTTTTTTTTTCTACAGAAATCCTGCCAAGCCAGCCATTAAACGTGCAGGCGGTGGCTGTCAGCCCAACGGCTATAAATCTGACCTGGGTCCCCCCTCGAGAGAACAAGCACACGGTGCACGAGTACGTCGTGAATATCACCACTCTGCGGAGTTTCGATGCCCCGTTCACCGGCTTAGGTTACGGGGTTGGAGTTGCAGTTCCAGCTTCCCAGACACTGCCTGCCTCCACGACTCCAACCGCCACGTCCGCTGCTGCCTCTTCTCCAGCTGAGAACAATTCTTCTTCAGGTGAGGCAAGATGTCCAGTTCACATGTTGTTACATTCTCCTGGTGGCTTCAAAAATAATATGAAAAAGAAAATAGAAATTTTTATAACTACTTTTGTATTGTTGCATTGTATCGTGTATATAATAAGAAGAAAAGAAAAGGTAATCAGGTAAATTCATCTTTCATGCGTGTGTGTGTGGACAGGTTCTCCAACAACGACAACTCCAGGAACGACGCTTGCCAATTCTAAAGATTTCTCAAACAATAATGGTCTCGTTTCAGAAAGTGGACACAAGATTTCTGCAGAGGACATGGTCGAGGCTAAAATGCGTCAAATCAAGGTACACAATCCTTTTTTAATACACGTGCTCACAGTTTTTTCTAGTGATTGCGTGCTGTGCACGTATTAAAATGAGAACGAAAATCCGAGCGCGTTCTTTTTCCATGAAACGAACGAGTGACTTCGCTTCGCTTGGAAGTTTTTGAAGGAAAACAAAAAAGTGTTTCTGATAAATGCCATGACAGGTTTAACTGAAGTTATCAAAAGCAGAAAAAAATAGATTGTTTTTGATTTGTCAGAAATATCAATAACAAATCTGGGTCACATGTAAAAATTTTATAATATGTCACAATCTCGAACCAAATCAAATGTAAAACCGATTACAATTTACATCAATCATATTATCCTTTCATATAAAAATAAAAATACACAACTTTCTTTCGATGAATTTCAAAAGTAAACAATTCGAATGAACTCTACTTTTTTAATTGAATTATTAACCTGTTACGTAATGTATAGCTCGTTCAACTTTTTCTGGTTTTCTTTTTCTTTTCTGGTTTTTATTAATTTTTCCTTTTCCATTTCCTTGAGCAGAGCAGAGAAAAGGGGAAAAATTACTTTTCTTTTGTTGTCATTCAGTCATTCTTCAAGGCAAAATGGAAAGAGATAAATTTTGTGATGTAGTCTGAAAAAGCTAAGGGTTCTATAATATCGTGGAGACAAGTGAAAAATATACTAGCAATGTAGCATGTCCAACAATGCCATGTCATATCTACCTATTTTATATCTCTATTCTCATCTCGTCTTGTATGTGCTACATTACACAGATTGTAGCCATTTTCCCAACAAAAGTAGTCCACAACAACAATAGTAATAAAGAAGAGAGGGAAAAAGGAAATAAGAGGAAATCGTTTGATCAATAAAAAATCTGACTGACTCAGTGGCTTGACTGAGCACACACAAAGGGAAGAAGTAAACCACCCAAGTTGAAGTTGTAGCCAGCCACAGCCCACCTCCACCTCATTGCATGACAATCGCCCTAATCACCATTTATTCACAAAACCTACGTAGTTTAAGTAGATTACCTCCTAAAAATAACATTTAAGAAAGTTCAACTTTTGCAACTCTTCCAATTATTATAATACTACTACTAATAATAATAACTAGTCATAAACAGCAAGCGCAAAGTTTTTTTAAAGAAAAAGTGATGAAAAGAGGACGTGCCTTTTCCCTATGAGAAAACGTTCACACTTTGAAGCAAGTTCCACATTAATGCACTTTTTTATCCCTTCCTGCACAACTCACTCCAACTCCATACTTTCTTCGATTGGGGTGAATAATGATGTGAGAGTGGGTGATGAATTGATCGTGTGCTTGGATGAACCACGTCGAAAATATAAAAAAGTAGGCGAGAAGACACATTACCTACCTAAGTAGGTACGTAACCTCCATAACTTTTTTGGAGGTATTGTTATAGGAATTTGGTATTCCGTTAGTTTGGCGAGAAGAGAAAAAATGCAAGTCAGTAGGTTGTAGTGCACAAAGTGTGGAGGTTAGTTTCATTTCATTTCTTATGCGACCAAGAAAAATGGCCAGTGTGAGAAAGATTCTCGCCCAATTCAAATCTGTTCAAGTGTCATCTGGACACACGAGAGAAACTTTTTTCTAGTGTCATGTATTTTTTCAGCGCTTTCACAATCCCGTGCTCGGATAGTAATATTATAATGCATTCATCCGTATCCACATTCACCTAGTTCAGTTGAGTTGAGACAAGCTGCAAAAAAATTTGTAGGCCTTTCATCCTCATTCTTGTCGTGACAAGACAAACAATATTTTTCCAAAATGAAAGGAAAAGCAAAGTGGAGCTGGAATGTGTTTTATATTATGAGTGTGTGTAACAGTAACTGGAAACAGGAGTAACAGTAACAGGAACGATGATGCTCATTTGCTCTTTTTCGAGGGGAGTGAAAAGAGGAAGCAGTCACGTTGTATGCATAGCGTTTCCAGCTACTTTGTTACCGAAATTGACGACAATGATGTTTTCTCATGATCATCGTGATGGCGATCATGATCATGATGACTGTATCGAGTGAATGTCTCAGCTGGCTTTTGCTTTTCAAATGCAACGGCGAAATTAAGCCCTTTTCTCTTCTCGTCAATTTTCAAAGGCCTTTTATTAGGCATCCATTCAGAGACATTTTATACAACATAAGTGTAATCAAAGGAGGAATCTTTGCGTCCAACCAAGTCCTGAATGTGCTGCTGCACGGCTCTCGTTCGTGGAGTCTCTCTCGTCGGTTGTAAAATTAATGCATTCCTATCCTAGATATAACTCGTATTAATAAAGGAAACGCTGTGCAGTTCGAAAGCAATAATAATAATCATTTCGCTCGGAATAATTTTTTGAGTGCAACATAATCATTAAAAAGCGACAAGGGAATCAAGAAAATGGAAAGTTATATGCGGAAGAATTGTACCAGGCAAAGCAAAGATTTTTTTGGGCTGGTTGCACAAAAATATCAATGTATGTAATAGTACTTTACTATACACTGTACTGTACTAATCACAATTCCATGCAACAACAACACCTCCAGATATATTAAGAAGCAATGAAAAACCGGGGGAATGTAGAAGTAGAGCCTTGGTTCTGATTATGTGTTGCTTTTGCAGTGAAAGTGAAAGAAAAGCTGGCGAAGAAGATGGAGTTTGGAGAATTGGAGATGTTGATGCTGATGACGATGACGTGCCACAGTCAGCGCCAGTGCCAGTGCCACTGGTGCATTTCCCGATTAATTTTCTCCATCCCTGCCCATAAAAGCAGTATAAAAAGTTCATTCTCCTTTTCCCCTTTCTTCATTTGTCCCTGTCCCCGCTGCCTGTCTCAAAGTGGATTTTTGTTGCACTTAATTTGTTGCATTAACAAAGTCGTTTTTGAAAAAAGTCTCCAGCTTCCTACCACTATACAATTTGAGAAAAAGAAGAGATTGCGTTTTATTAGTGGACGTCTGCGTCTTCCTCTCCTCTCATTGTCGTATTTATACACAAATGGCTAATTAAAGCATTCTGGAATTGCGGCAGGCACAAATTGGGCTCAGCTGGGAAAGTAAAAGTAGCAGTAAAAATGAGCTGCTCTCACTCCTTCTCCGTTACGTTTATTTATTCCAGTAAGGACGTAACATTAACTGACTTTAATGTGATATCAATCTGGCAGGAACGACTAGAAGAGAATAGGAAAGGTGTTCCGTTCTTCGCTTTCTCCTGACTCCGAACTATGTTGCGTAAGCACACCACACGTTTTTCTGGTATCTTGCCAGTGAGATTTTGAAGTAATTTTTCACTTGAGATTTTCTACCTCTACATACAATAAAAAATTATGCAATATCTGGAAACTCGAAGTAGTATGGTATTTTCAATTTGAATAGAATAAAAATGTAGCATGTTTGTAATTTCTTAAACTTCGTCACATAACCATCATTATCATATCTCAGGCAAAACCCATACGCACATTTGTTTGTGTTCGCAGGATTTTTTATAAAAATTTCCCCTTGAAAATAAATCAGCAAGGAAGAAAAGGGGAAGCAAAATAAGGAAGCAGAGGAGCAAAAAAAGTGAGTGAGTAGGGAAAGGAAAGGTATGCATGAATGAGCAATAATGTGCTATGCACACGAACAACTCCCGTGCTACTTTTAATGCAGTGGAGAAAATATTTTTTTCTATACTACATTATATTAAAATAAGACCATGTCGTTGTCGTCGTCTGGAACGTCCTTATCCTCATGATGTGGATGTGGATGTGGATGTAATCGTGGTGGTTCGTTGTTGCTGTGCGCGTCCTCTGGGTTTTTCTTTTCTCTTCTTGTTTTTTACTCGATAAAAGTTTAGGTGGGATTGACAAGGCTTAAAGACTTTAAGCTACTTCTCTCCTCCTTATGCATTTCTCTTTTCCCCTGTCAATATATTTTTTTATCCGTGAAGAAAGAAAGAGGTGAACGGTTATACCGGAAACACATACATTGTTTAGTTTATATCATTCAAACTCTCCATTCTTTCGCTGCTTTCTCCTTCAACTCGAGTCAGCTTCAGCTTTCCTTTCCATCTGATCAACTGGAGTAAATCCAAGGCAGATGTGACGTGACATGATGCAATTAGGATGGATCTTTTTTCCTGTCAATGTCTATATTGGCGTGTTGGTTCAAGCCTTTCTCTTTTCTCTCCCTTTTACTTCACTATCATGAACTTATAACATCATGGCAGATAGTGAGTGACTGAGTTTATTGTACATCCGCACGGTTCTGGGACATATCCAATCTTTCCGCTAATATCCACCTGAGTAAGTATAAGTACGTAGGTATGTAAATAATGTGGTTGTGTTAAGGAGGAAATGCGTGTTAAAGAGTTAAAGAGAGTTTTGCCATGTCTTGTCTTGCCTTGACTCTGCTTCTGCTTCACTTGGCGTAAGAGAGAGACAGGAGAGAAAAAACGATGCATTAGCCCAGATTTGATATTTAACGGAATCAAAATGGAGGCAAATAGGGTAAAAAAGGCACAGGGGAAAAATATTATTACCACGTCTAGGTATTTTCAGTTTAGTCGTTTTTTCATTTGCTAAAGTGAGTAGGCATGTTTTTTGTTGGGCTGGGTGAAAAGAAAAGGTGGTGGTGGTGGTTACGGTGGTGCCAAGTAAAAGTCAAGTGAAGTGAAGTCACCTAAATAATTTTACCTATCCGCTTTTCTGCTCATAATGCGATATAATGGAGGAAGTGAGTTTTTTGCCCTTTTATTATTACTTACAACACAACTTATTTCTTGTGTTCCTCCTCCTCCTGGGCCAGAAAGCAATTAAAGTAAGTGAGTGAGAGAGAGAGTGAGTAAATGCACTTTTTTCTCTCATTTTTCGACAATCGTTTTATTATTTTTATTTTCTGATATCGTGGTACTTAGGTTCATGGAGACCTGAACACAGTCCTTGTTGACCAGCTGCAGCCCTTTACAATGTACGAGATCTCGGTGACCGCGTTCAACATTCACGGACGGTCCTTGCCATCGAACCGCGTCAGAACTTTGACACTCGCTCCTGGCATCGTGCGCCCGGAACCGAAGGAAGCACCGGCCATTCCGGATATTAAATCATGTTGCATTAGCAAAGGAGTCAATACAGAATCGTAAGAAGGATTTTTTATTTTTTTTTCTTTCACTTAAGAAAAAATAATGGTTAATGGCTGTAATAAAGTTCTTTCCGCTTTTATTATCTCATTTCATTTCATTTTCTTGTTCGACTTTTTTATTTTGAAAGAAAAAAAGTTGTACCATAACCGACCATACCACGATGTTTGTAACATTA
>VYYJ01001210.1:13208-34382 GCA_021029165.1 Cyphoderus albinus | reverse complement strand
ATTAGCATTGTAGAAATTGCAATTAGCATTGTAGAAATTGCAATAAGCATTGTTAAATAAGCTCATTGAATCTTATAGAAATTGCAATTAGCATTACGGAAATTGCAATTAGCATTGTAGAAATTGCAATAAGCATTGTTAAATAAGCTCATTGAATCTTATAGAAATTGCAATTAGCATTACGGAAATTGCAATTAGCATTGTAGAAATAGAATACTACATTAAACCCCGAGAAATTTATTTACTTTAACGGCTTTAAAAAAACGGTAGCAGCAGAAAAGACGAAAGAAATCTTTTTAAAGATATTTTTATTTCAGAGAACTTTATTTCTTTGAGGATTTAAAATATGAAAATTGATATACAAGCAGGGTTCTTCATTTGCTGTTTTTTAAGTCAAATGTGATTTTAATAAAGTATCAGACCGTCTATACAATTATTTTAGCGATTTGTAAATGCACTTTCTGATGACCTTGGAAATGCTCTTTTAATTTCTCCATGTTGTACTACTTCTTATTTTCCTGTGTCAATATCCCGAAGGAAAATAAGCTCCGTGAAACAAAACAAAAATGCTAATAAACAAACGCAGTGCAGGAACAATAAAAGCCGTTTTAAATCAATGTTTGTGTATTTCAGTATTTGGTCATAAAATTGGGAAAATTTCAGACACACTTGAGGATAGGAAACTGCAGCTATCCAGCAATTCCTGAACGCGTACCTGGAAAAACATTGATTTAGGACTATCATAATCATCATAAAATAGTTTGTAACATTATCTCATCATTTCAAATCTTCTCGTTCTAAAATCCAAGAGATATTGGGACTGCTTGACTGTTATCCATTGCAATGTATAAAAGTCTGCTGTAAATATCCCATATATTGAATACGCACAATATCAAGACCAAGGATCTACAATAACAATTTGCAGAATTTTATCACGATTTATATTCAACGGCGTTGAACTTGTTCTTTTGTTGAATATATTGAATTGAATTGAATATTGAATTGAATATACGAAAATTGAGAATTTTAAACGCAGTCAGACGCTTACGGACTGTTTATGTGTGGCTAGCGATGCAATTAATGCAATTAGTGAATTTCAGAGATAATCAGCACTTTTTACTTTAATTTATGTATTTTAGAAAATATACTTTACGCTGTAGAAATATATTGAATAATTGAGAGTCGCCTATTATTGGGCATATTCGTTGCAAAATATAATTGAGGTTTCTTTAACATATTCTCAATAAACCTTTTCTCTTAAAGGAACAATGTAATGTACTTCTCATCGAACACGTAATAGATCCATCTACAATTAAAAAATCCAATGCTTCACTCAACGCAGCTAAACAAAGAAAATACTTTATTATCTATAATAATATATCAAAGTTTGCATTTAGAAAAAAGCATTACAAATAGAGTTTCATCTGTGAAGTGTTAAAAATTACACATCATTTTGGAACGTACCTGGCTACTGTATTAAACTATTTTGTTATTTAAGGGTATACCTGTTTTGATGTAGTTTTTTGTCAGATTATATACTTGAGGTTTAAAAATTCCATATTACTTATATATTCAATGCGTCCAAACATCGAAAGCAGCCATCTAGAATAAAAATTAACCAATGTATTCTACAAGTTCTATTTAACGGTGTTCAAGTTACTCAATTGTTCTTTAATACACTCATTTACTACCCAGTCATTATTACATAAAGCGCTACTCATGTACATTATAATTTATATCTAACACAAATGTTAATAAATTCAGTTAATTACTGTGTAAAACTTATACTAGTTGAATACTTAGTCCGTCGAAATTGTGAGAAGGATCCATCTAATATCAAAATTAACCAAAGTGGTTCTCTAGTTCTATTGTATGACGCTCATGTTGCGCAATTATTCGTTAATTCAGTCATTCAATAAAACGCCATAAGATGCATATAATTTGATATATTGCCAAATTTAAACCACAGATTTGTTTAAAGCGTTTCATTTCATTTGTATTCATGGCAGGCAATAAGGACTTCAGGAGAAACATAAATGGACGTTGTGTTAGCTGAACGCCATTGGGACTTTTGTTTTGATTTTCTGGCCATTTTGCATTGCAGATATATTCTTCATGTAATCGTATATGATATAGTTAAATCCACCGGCGACAATTAAGCCACATAAGTTTTGATGTAATCGTATTACATCCGAACTTAAGAATTCTAGTTTAATCAAGGTCTAAACTATAGTTATTTTTTTCAATTATTGTTAATATTGGGTATACCTTTACTGCTTTCAACTGGGAATGTCTACTTTAATTTATTCCTACGTTATACTTTTTTCAAATCTGATTCAACTGTTCCAATATGCTATTGTGTGCTTAGATTGGACAGAATCTATACCGATCTGTGCTGATCTATGCCGATCCGTTCTGATCTATGCCGATCTGTTCCAATGTGTTCTGATATGTACCGATTGGTTCAGATATGTTTAGTTCTGTTTATGTCTGTTCTGATCTATTCTGAACAGTCATGCATGAATGCTTTCTTGAGTTGACGACATGATGACGTTTGTAGTGAATCAGAGCAGTTGATCAAAACAAAAGCTGTCATTTCTACGACAGAGTTGAAAATCCCAAGGTCTGACAAAGCATTATTTAAAGTGTTTTTTTCTTGACTAATTATTAAATCATCAATACGGTAATCAAACATAAATATTCTTTATAAACTTAAATTTTATTAATTTAATAGCTTTTCAAGATTTTGATTGTCAAAGAACTAGATTGATAGTCCATATTTATTTGATAAAATTAAACAGTGAAATCAAGATGGATCGTTCGTCCCCTTCTTCGTCGGCAAAGCCCTCTACAAGTCATAAACACTCCGTTGAATCATCCCAGCAAAATGGCAACAATGCAAAAATTGAAGAAAGAATTGACAACAGCAAGGAGATATTGGCAACTTCACTCCACCCCCTTTGCGACATTGAACAAATTCTGCATCAGATACTTTCCCATCTTAATCCAAAGGACCTGAAATCAGCAAGTTTGGTCTGCTCTGCGTGGCTTCCAGTTGTCCAGAAAATAATGGTCAAGAATAAAAGACTGTCACTTTCTTCTGTCCAGTGCCAAAATTTTTTGCTCGAGAGACCTCATGATCACGTGGGTGGACTTCATCGATCGATTGAAACCACTACTTCTATTTCGTTAAAGTTGGATCTTAATCATTACCCGTTTAACCAGACACAACTAGGAGAAGATCAGTCGGAACTTGCAACGACTTATAAAAATCGGGTAGGAAAAATCAGTTGGGCATTAGCAGAAAAGTTGTTGATATTCCTGAAAGAGAAGAACGTGGCTGTTGTGGACCTGAAATTACGTGTATGTCCTTGTGACCTGGAAAGGATGTGGACGCTTTTGCTCTATCTTTCATCGGAGCTGCGGCGTGTCGACATTGTTATACGATGTGTTTCCGGCAATTTCCACTTCGACCATCAGTTTGAAAAATTTCGCAGTTTGCAAGATGGCACCTTAGGTAGCCTGCCTTTAGCCTCAGCAATTGAACAGAACGAGCATCCAACACGTTTCACAAATCTACAGCAACTCTCTTATGTCAGTCAGGTCAACGGTGAATTAGCTTCACTAACCAAGTCGGTTGTATTACAGGTTGGGGGTAAAATAATGACGCACGGCTCTTCACTTCAGACACTTACGTTCAACAAATCGTTCGATGAGTTGCTGGAGTTGTTGAATGCGATGGAATCATATCAACGGATAAAATCAACGATTTGGAACAACTTGCACCGGCTGAATGTCTGCACTATTAGTAGCATCGGATTCAGAACATTATCTGCAGCATCCGCCAATCTGAAATTAAAGACCCTTTCGTTTAAGTTAGAAGATGGGGCTCGGGTTCAATCCATGTACGAATTTTTATCGCATCAGACAACGTTGGAACAGTTGACCATTGACTTTGACACATTTCCGCATATTCCGGATTATATACCGTTTGCAACGAATCTGGCCAATCTCACGGAGCTGACAATGAAGAAGTACTACGGATCGCTAAACTTCGTGCCAGCATTACCAAATCTAGAGTCACTAACTTTAATTGACGTGAAACTTTCCATTGCATTCCATGATGACGTCTACGCAGAGCTGCGACAAAGCAATTTAAAAACTCTCAAAATTGACAGAGCAGAGCGTGGAGGAATTTATGCTTATTATTCAGATTTTTACACCAAGTTTGTTACTCTGTTTCATAAGCTTGAAAAACTCTACATTGAGAACCTTTCTGACGACGAGCTGCAGATAATAATAGCCGGTCTTCCCAATCTAAAGGAACTGAATATTGCCGATGGGTTTTTCACTGACGCTGGAATCTCAGAAAATGGCAGCGCAGAAGGACAAAGCGGAAACGTTGAAGATTTGGGGAATAGGATGATTCATACGGCTTTACCATTATCACATCTCAAACGTAATTTAACTAAAACTAAAACCAAAGTACAAAACTATTCGCATTAATAGTGACATCTCTATGCTGTAAGACTCTAATTAGTTTATTATTTTGATTACAGATTTAACCAAACTTGCGATGCAATCTGACAGTATTACTGATGATGGAGTACGAAACGGATTGATTGGATGTACCAAACTGAAAAGCCTGAGTCTCGTCACGTGTCCACTGGTAACTTTCTCATTACCTTTGAATTACTCAATCATTTATTATCTTAATAAAAAATGTTTATTTTTAATCGACTTTCAGATCGAGGAGACTTCTCTACAGCTATGTAGATTCATTCCATGTTTGGAAGAACTTAGAATAATCACCGTGCGCCAGTTTTTACCTGAAGCTATCGCAGAGGCAAATGAAAAGTGGGGAAAGGACAGAAAACTAATAATAAAGAATTACACTGATTTATTTTAATGTTTTGCATGTATGTTTCCACTAACTAAACAAATCAACTATTTTATTACGATTACATAAACTATATTGTTTGACTTGATGAATTATTATTACCGCATGAGATAGTATGAAAGTTAAATAAATACAAATAAAATACAACTTAAAAATAATTGTATTAATTATGTATGCAAATTCTACCTTCTCGTCACACACATCAACAGTTATAAATGTTTAGGGCATACCTTTGCATTAAAAAGTTCAAATAATACTGAAATGCAATGTTTTTTAAGAATAGATAATATTAAATAAATTTTGGGTATACCTGTATATTTTCAATTGGCATTGTGAAAGTTTGTAGATCTAATTTAAATATTATAGTTGAATCTTTGTTATTCTATTTTGCTCTGCTATAATTTCGGGTGATCTGTCCCGATCTAACCTGCTCTGTTTTAGTATGCTTTTATCTGTCATGATCTTTCTTCGTCTGATCTCTGTCAACATGATGACGTTGATGTAGGAAAAGAAGGAGAAAACTACTCCTTCAGTTCTACTTTATTGCTGGAAGAAGAAAGACGGTCACTGAGCATTGCTGAGTGCTTTTATTGATTTGTAATTTTAGTAATTATTAATTGATAAATTAACAAAACATACTAATTAGATCGGCAAATCTGAATTGAAGCGTTCGTTTAGTGCATCAAAACGGTAATAAATATTTGTATATTGATTTTCCTTTCAGAACTTTTTAATCACGCTAACTGGTATCTATACAACTGGTAACCTCACGAGGTAAATGACTTGACAACCAGATAGCATAATGAAACTTTCAATGTATATAACTTCCACAGCACATGCCAAACATGGACCCTTCATCTCAATCGGCATCGGCATCTAGACAGAATCCATCTAATTCGTCCAAACAAGGAGCTGATCTTTCCAATGAGACGGCCTTGACATTAAAGCCACATCCACTCTACGACATCGAACAGATTTTGGTTCAAGTGTTCTCAAACTTAAAGTTGAAGCATTTGAAATTGGCAAGCCAGGTCTGCTCGACATGGTTGCCAACTGTTCAGAAGGTTATGGCAAAGAAGAGTAGATTGTCATTCACGTCGGAACAATGTCAAGAGTTTTTAAATGAGCACTCATGGGATCACTCGGTTGATGGACGTTGTGGATTTAATCGATCAATGAGAATTATCAAATCAATTTCATTGGCTTTGGACATGAATCACTATCTCCCCACCAATGTTCAGGTCGACGAGGAAGTTGCAAATGAGTATGAAAACGGAACAGGAGATATCAGTTGGACCTTGGTTGAGGAACTGCTCAAATTCCTGAAGCAGAACAACGTGGCTATTACAGACTTGAAATTGGTGGTATGTCCATGTGATTTGGAAAGGGTGTGGACTCTTCTCTGCGTCCTTTCATCACAACTGGAACGTGTCGACATTGGTTTACGATGCCAATCAATATATCTCCATTTTGACCACGCTTTTCGCAATTTTCGTCGCTTGGAAGATGCAGTCGTTGGTAACATGCCTCTTCCTCCAACACTTGATCGGAACGAGAAACCTAGCTTTTTCTCACAACTTAAGCATATTTCTTATACGAGCGAAGTGAGAGGTGCATTTACGAGGATGACTAATCCAGGACTGGCACGTGTCTTTATGAACATCATGACTCATAGTTCTTTGATCGAGTCAATTATTTACAACAAATCGTTCCAAGATATGTTGATAGTCATGGACGCTGTGGATGCATCTGGTCAAAAGGAACTAGTCAACTGGCAGAACCTGCGAAACTTGGATGTCGGAGAATTAAGTCTTGACGGATTCAACATATTAGCTGCAATATCGCCCAGCTTAAAGCTAAAGAACCTATCCTTCATTTTGGAATTAGGAATCCGTGTTCAAGCAATGTATGATTTTATTTCGAGCCAAACAACGTTGGAAAAACTGCAGATGGATTTCGATAAACTACCTGTTGTTCCTGATTATATGCCGTTTGCGAAGAAACTCGACAATCTAAAAGAATTAACACTGATCAAGTACTACGGTTCTCTCAATTTTGTCGCTGCATTACCAAACCTTGAAACTTTTAATTTGCTCGAGTCGAACCTTTCTATTGCTTTTCATGATGAAGAGTATTCAGAGATACACCAAAGCAGTTTAAAATGCATTAAAATAGAAGAATGTGTTCGTCGAGGACATTTAGCGGCGTCTCCACAATTCTACAAAAACTTTGTAAAATTCTTTCACAACCTTGAGAAGTTGAACATGGACAATCTTTTCAACGATGGAGTGGCTATAATAATATCAGGACTTCCTGATTTAAGAGAACTTATACTTGTGGGATTCTTCACGGACGACGTGTTTACGCCAAACCACATCCGTAATGAGGATGGAGAGATTGATGCTCTTGGGGGGTTGCGACATGCGTTAATATCTGATCTTGCACGTAAGATTTATAACGATGCATAAATAATTTCATTAGGGGCGTTGCTTCAATTAGGGATCAATTTTTTTGAGCAATATTTTTGCATTGTACAGATTTGAGCAAGCTTGTTATTGATTCAGTACACATCACCGATGAAGGAGTACGACACGGGTTGATGATATGTGCCAACTTGAAAAGCCTAACCATTATAACATGTCCGATGGTACTATAAATTTTTAATATTGTACTATAACCACTTTTAAGCGTAGATATAAACGAAAAGTAACTCACAACAAATTATGCTACCTTTCAGATCACGGATGTTAGCCTGGAAATGCTGAGTCGCAAACCCGGCCTAATGGAGTTGAAGATCATCAACTGTCACCAACTTTCACCGGAAGCTATAGCCGTAGCCACTGCTTTATGGGGAAATGAAAGGAAGCTCGTAATAAAAATGCCACGATGAACTAATTTTATTTTTATTGACGCAATGATTGACTACTTATTACTTTTGATTAACTTGACTAGCAATCATTATTGTACTACATTTATTACATGTCTAATACGAATGAATGAATATAATTATATAATTTTAATTTTATATCAATTATGACGAACAATAAACACACAAACTTGAGTTACTATAATAATTCAAATTGGGTATACCTCTACAAATTCACACTTGGCAATTATAATTACATCATGTACATAAATTGGCAATAGTTGCTATCTCCGAGACATGTCATGATTAATTCATAGGTATACCCGAAATTACAATAATTTACTACAGTAAAGAAAAGGGACATTTTATTCGCATGGTTACGGATAAATTATTTGCATCTTTAATTTTACTTACATTAAAATAAATCGCAGCTGATTTAGAAAAAGCTATCCAAGTTCTTCAAAAGTTCAAAAATCAATCCAATCAGAATTATGACAGTCGATAACCTATGAACCATCCTTTCTAAATCTATTAATAGTTTCTTGTGTTCTTATCGATCAAGTTACTTATTAGCATTCAAAATTAATCTGCAAATTATCTCGTGGAAATGGAAGAAGCAGAAAACATTTACCGCTATGACGAGTTTTTTTGTAACGCATTTGCATGCAAATACATCAAGCAAAGTAATGAAAATTTTTGAATTCATAAGCTCATCCGTACAAATTTAAGGTTTTAATTAAACTAAATACTATTGTGTTACCCTTGCAGACAGCTTCAGAGGCAACGTCAAATCAAAAACGACAAAGTGGGTGCAGGGGATATACTTTTCAGGATCGTCCTCATCAGCGGGTCCAGTGTGCGAATGCACAGTAAACGCAGCAGGGGTCAAATGTTATGATGGCGAATGTTTGTTGAAGCCTCTCAAAGTAGAATGCCATACCTCTTGTGGCCCGCATTGTCAAAATCAAATGTAATCCCTTATCATCGAAATATTATCAAACATTATAGTATCTTGGTCATATTTAGACATTCTTCATTGCTTTATATAGAATATCAAGAGGTAATTTCCGACGAAATGTCCAAATCAAATGCGTCGACTGCTACGGAACCTCTATTATAGCTAAAAATGCTATTCCTGCCCGAGTCCCTATTATCGAGTACATCGGTCTGATGCAAGAAGGACAAGTCCATTATAAAGAGCAGTTTTGCTACCCAATTGCGCGGTTTCAAAACAGGATGCATATACACATCCACCAGAAAAAACAAGGTAATGAGAGTCGTTTCCTACATCACTCGGAGAATCCAAATTGCAACTTTGAGGAGTGGATAGTGGCTAAAGAAATTCGCGTCATTATTGTTTCAAATAAACCAATTGGGGCTGGAGATGTTCTCACCGTCAAGTTCCCTCAACGAGACTCGGAAAAGAAACAGGTACAACATTTCATGAATTTAAATTATTTTAGATATGACATTGCAACCTCATCAACTAATATGTCCTTCTTTATGTCGCAGAACTTTCTTCCCACTAAAGGGGCGTTGGATGGAGAGTTTGTCGCGGAGGTAAAGAAATCTAAGGCTACTGTAAATGCATACAGAAAAAGATTCAAAATAAAACCACCACGGAAGGAAGATGAAAAGAAGGAAGATTTCGACAATCCGTTCCAATGTAGGTCATCCTTCTGCAAATTTGAAGCACACGACGAAGATGAGTTGCACAGACACTACCTGGAAGTCCATCAACCACAAATTCCTCTCCCCGACGGACACCATGACAGAGAAGAAATAGAACTAAAAGAAACTCGGGACTACCCGTTCGAAGAGGATTAATCGTTTTTACTTCCGCTAATTACGATCTTATAAGTTATAATAAATCCGCTATTTGGACAAATACTAAATCTTACAGTTTCAGTATATATAAATCAAAACATGCGCATGTCAAATCTAAATAAATCAAAATTAACAGTATAATATTAAATAGCTAAAACGATATCACTATTTTTACTTTATAATTGTAAGATTCAGTATAATAGCATTCAGCTGTCAGGCTGGCACACATGATAAAGACGAACTGAGATTGTAGTCAAATAAATTCACTAAAGCCAATTAAAGGTATACCCAAAAAGTACCATCAACAGATTAAGCCTTTCAAGAAGTTCACCGTGGTAGCAATATTAATCTTGCGCATTAAAAGTAGCCATTGTAACACGCGAAATAATTGTCAAAACGTAGACTCGAGATTTTCTCATAACGTTTTTCCTTTTTCCTTTTTATCATCAACTTAAAAACCCAAAATTCAAGTCAAGTCCAAGTCAGTTTTCTTCAAAATCAGACATACTTAAATTTTAGTTTCATCGATCCATTATATTTACTCATCAATTTTCAACCTCTCGGTCTGGCCAAGGTAAGTCATAATTTTACAAAAAATTGTACAGAACAATTTATGCTGGAATATACTAATGAATTTGTTTCAGATGGACCAAATCGAAGTTGAAAATACTACATTTCGTGGGCCTCCACAGCTCACCGCAGAGTTATTTTTTGATTTGTTTGACTTTGAGCTAATAAACGAAAGTTAGCCTGAAATAAATCAATAATTCATTATCAAAAATGATTTGACTTATGAAAAGCATTGTATCAGTAATTCTTTAAATGTTAGATTCTATTAACGATGAGGCGAGAGGGATTATGAATCGTTTGGTGACACAATGTTTTGGGAACGACGATGAGAAAAGTGAACAATGTCAATGCGAACTCATAGAAGGTAAAAAATGCACAGCAGACTCTGACTGCCCCCACAGGAAACTTGGTGAGTTGTGTCCATCAACCTGTGGCGACGGTTGTTCAAATAACCCGTACGTAACCCAGTAAAACACCTTAAAAACCATAATTGTTCAGTTTTAAGATTATTGACGCAATAAAAATTCAAAGCATAATGTTGTTTAAGGTTTGTCCAAAATGTATGGAGAACGAGATTTAGACTCATACCAAGATTCGGGGCTGGGTTTGGGCTCATGACGATGGAAACGATCAGTGCTGGAGACTGGATAACCCCGTACTTCGGCGAGGTCGTCGAGAAAAAGTCCAACCCCTATGGGCCCAATTTGAGATACGTGACTGATCTCAAGGTGACCAACGGTGGAAGAGAGAAAAGGCGGCTGGTAGTTGACGCGACTAAAAAAGGTGGTTGGGGGCGTTTTCTGAATCATTCTCATGACCCTAATTGTCGGCTGCAGACCATTTGTGCACACGGGAGTCTCCATAACGTTCTGGTAGCTCTAAAAGTCATAGGTGCGAAAACTGAACTGACATACGATTATGGAGAAGATTTTCAAAAAATGGGAATTAAAGTAAATCTCATTTAATAATTATTAATCTATTATACATTACTGCTTCAAATTTGTATTATTACTTAATTTTGAACTCGTTTTATGACAGACCTGCTTTTGTTTATCGTATGCCCGTTGTATCGACTTCGCCAAGGCAAGAGAGGAGGTAACGCAAAATAGTCAAGCAAGAATTCACCTTCAGCATACAGCAGGTACATCCCAACCAAGGAGGCGACCCGCTACAAAGGCGTCCAAGTGTTGTAAAGCGTCTGGTTCAAAAGGTAAAAAACGGTATCCCTTCTTTCCTCCTCCTCCCGAAAAAGACTCTGACCTCAGTGACGAGGCATGTGACAAAATGAAAAAGCATAAGTCTCCACCTGGAAGATACACGACTCGTTCGAGAGGACAAAATAACGATGGACATCCGGACAGCGGAGAACTGAAACTAAGACCAGGCCAGGGCATCCAGGGAATTCGAAAGTGCAAGAAAAAGAAGGTTCCCATTTTTCAGACCAACGAGCCAGTGGAAGAAATCATCCAAGAGCATGAGTTTCCGCAAAGACATCATCAACAAATTGTCCAGGACGAAGAAATAAGTGCACCTTTAACAACTTCTCGAACGCGATCCAAAAGGAAAAGATTAGAAATGGAAAGGCAACATCAGGAGTCAAGAAAGAACCGACGAAAGTCAGAAGAAAGCTCCGGAAGCGACGAGGAGGCTCAAAAGTTTATTCGGCGCGAAGGAGGGATAAAGTCGCCAACCAACACAAAGACAAAAACACCCACACCGCCACCTCCATACGCTGACGATTATGACGAATGTATAGTGACGGGGGACAGCACGGAATCGATTCCCGTATGCAATCTTCCACGAAGCAATGCCGGGGAAAATACTCACACACCGCCTACGACATGTCATACACGATCAAAAAGGAAAAGACTTGAGATGGAAAGGCAAACGAAAGATACAAAGAAAAAGTCTAATAAATGCTCTGGAAGTGATGAAGGTATACCCAAATTTATCAGACGCGAAGGAGGGATCAAGTCGCCATCCAGCACCCATAAAAAAACACAAACACCTCCATCGATTGAAGAAGACACCACAGAGACCAAAGACAACGCATTTTCGCTTCCAATTTCCATCCCAATAAGACCAGCTGCGAAATCCAAAACACGAATTCCACAAACCAGTTGCCCTCCCTCTGGCTATCCAACACGTTCAAATAAGTCCAAACGCCCGGAAGCACAAGACAGCATGTGCACCCCAGTTATGCAGAATAGACGAGTTTTGCGAAGTGCAGCTAGACCCCAAACCTCCATGCAACGGACTACCAGCGAGCAACGCCCAATTCCTTCCGCTCCCAAGAAGAAGTCTGCTATTTGCCGTCTACCACAGCCACAATGTCAGCAGCCGCAAGCATGTCAAAGACAGGTACCACAGTCAAATTCGCCCAAAGTTCCGGCTCGTAGGACTGCCCCATCCACTGCCCGCGTCACAAGATCAAAACAGCAGTCAAAAATTCCATGTAGAGTACAAGCAGCAGCACCACCTCCCGCTCCTCCAGTCCCCAAGCGACCAAGGGGTAGACCTCCCAAAAATCCAGGATTTCCTGCATCGGCAGCTTTCCTCCCTAAGCACGATCGTCCAGGACGTCCAAAGAAACCGGAAGCTGAAAAATGGTGTAGACAGTGCAATCCTCCTCGTTATTTTAGCTTCGGAGGAAACCTCACAAAGCACCAACAGAGATGGCACAAGGATTGGAAATATCGATGCCCTGTCTGTGAAGCGTAAGTGTGATATCCATAATTATTTTCTTTACAAATTAGGACTGTTAAAATACATTACTTATACTCTATGTTTTAGATTATTCCCTACCGCACAGCAGTTAATTCGACACTATGAATCCCACAAGCGGAAGGAAGATCGCGAAAGAGTACAGTGTCTTGGGTGTAAGGGAGTGTTCGTAAGGGCAGATTTCTGTCGCAAACACCAAAAGTCAAGTAAAAATAGCTGTACTCTCGAACACGGCATGGCGGAGCTGGCGCCGGGAGAGCTACCACCACTTGAAGATGACGAGGAGGAACAGATTGTGGAAAATGAGGAACCTTGTATCGAACAGGAGGAATCTGGTAGTGAGGGTGACGAGTCGGTTTCAGATGATGAGGAACCATCGGATGATTGAGTCAATCCAACATTAAATATGTTTCTAAATTTCAAGTAATTCAATAATTCAACTCCAAGTCTTCAATTCCATGAAGATCTAAATTAAACAATAAAGCCAAATTCTACTGTTTAACACAAATTGCCTTCGATGATGTAATTTTTTTACTTTAATGTAATATAGGTATACTTTATTAGTAAATATAATAATTTGTAGGCAGACGCACCTTTGGAGTTAAAATATTATGAAAAATCACCGTGATTAACTAGAGGTATACCCGGAATTAAAATAAATCAGAACAGGCCACAGTTTGGTCTAAATTGAATGAAAACGCACCCTAATTATCTAAAGGTATACCCGGAATTAAAAAATACTACATGATACGCAATGACCTGATTATCATACCGATTGAATTCATTTAAGGTTTAAATATACTAGAGACGCAGTTAATGACCCACAGTATATTAGCTATGCTGAAAATGAATTAAAAACAAAACTACATATGTCACATGTCTATTAGTCGTCATTTAATTATTTAAAAAGTTATTTCCAAAGTTTTAAAATCAATAATTAAAAAAGTATATTAAATGTATGACATTTGGTTGTAATTGATAAAATTTTACAAACAAGAGACATTAATCAGTTTCGACTGCTTCACCTTCCTCTTGCTTCTTCCTCAGAATCTTCATATTGTTGTCGTTTTGGAACTCCTCTGGGACATCATACCACGATTTCATTTTTCTTTCACGTCTGGTCAACCTCTCTAATGGAAGGTTTTCCTTGCCTTTATGAGTTGTAGGAACCTCTTTAATAATTTCGGCATGTTGATTCGGATGCACCTTCAAAATTTAAAACATGTAAATTTTACGATTCATAATTATATAGAGAGTAAACAAAGGTAAATGATAAAAAGTGATTACATTTTTTAAATGCGTTTTCGTGATGTGCTGATTTCCAATGAATGAGCATAATTTGCAAGAATAGAAATAATGCCACGCTGCATCATGCTGACCTTTCCCACTAGGATACTTGTAAAACATTCCTATAATTAAACGTTGTAATGAATAACAAATAGACTAGACCGTACAACTTATTTCAGAACACATCAATAGGCGTTCTTCTTACCGCATTTTTCGACTTCGCACTTTCTCACTTCGTTTTGGAGTTTTTTCTTCTTGGATACCTGCTCTGATTGTTCATTCCCCTTGTTTGATTCCAAATTCACCCCATTGCAGGATTTCGATTCTGGAGCCTCGACGTGAACCATGAGATGTGTAGGACCGACTTCACCTTGTTTAGAAGTCGTTTCATTTTTCAGGCATTGAAAAGTAATGTAGTGGCCTGGGTTGAATATTACATTACTTGGGGATGACTGAAACATTTCTCCAAGATCACTCATCGTGTCTTCCACCAAGGTCTGATTATAAGACATTACATCAATATCTGACAACATCATGGGATCTTCATTGGATGTAGTGAAGTCTTCGTGCATAGCCAAATTCCTACTTTCCACCTCATTGCTCTCCATTTTCTCTTCTTTAATTGTCAATTCTACGGTTTCTTCAGTCCCTTGATTGGCGCGAGTCAACATGTCCTGAATCCACTTCTCAGCACTCTCATTCACCGGCTTCTCATTCATCTCAGGTTGCTTGAAAGCGCGCTTGTACATTTCCAGGTCCAGTTGTGTGTCTAATTCGCAGTACTGATCCAGGACAGAAAGAACAAGTTCAACAGGGAAGATGACCCTCAAACTGCAGTTCGCATCTTCACCGCTGCACAACTTGGTTGCAAACATCATTGCAGTCCAGTCCTTTGAACAGTAATTGATGGCAGTGCAAAAATTTTCATCTACGTTGACACCCTAGACAAAACAACAATAAGTCAATTAACAAATAAATCTAATTGAAAGAATCAATACCAAAATATGTTAAAGTAGCTTAATGATTTTACAAAATGCATAGCCCCTGGCGCAGTTACAATGAACATCCCCCTGCGTTGATAAACAGCTGTGACAGTGAATTGTTCAGGAATCTGAGTGATGTCGATCCAAATTGACTTATGCTGAGAAAAATTAGTGCATTTCTTTTTATTTTCACCCCGCTTGTCCATTTCGCTCTTCAGCCAGAGTTCAAACTCCAATACTTGATGTGCTGGGACTACGTACCAGATCTTTCCCTTTCCTGTACACAAAAATTAAACAATGCTCTGTTACGATATTATGCATGTAATTTGATGAATTTATTTTCCAAAATAAAATATACCTCCTGCACAATAGTTAATGGAGCCAAACCATTCATTCTCGTTGTGGAAAGGGAAGAGACTGTCACCAAGCGCCAGAAACTCCATCCAAGTATGTATGCCCTCTGTGGTTTGCAAGAATATAGTAATAAATAAACTTAGTAAAAAAAAAGAATCACAAGCTTTCAATCAGACATGGTTAATGAGGCTAATGCTTACCCAGATTGACAGATTTCAGGAATGTACTAAGGGGATTATCTGATGCAATCCGCTGTCGCTTTGGCCACTTATTAGCATAAGCCGAATCACACTGGATATGGTAGAGATGATACCGTTTGTCAGTCATGGTCGTGTTCTTAATTTTGGAAGCAATATCATGATGCTGCGTCAGTCCCCTAATAAATCAAATACAGATAAATCCATATTATCATTTAGAGGTATACCCAAAATTCGAAATATATCGTAGAACCACAAGGGGAGTTGATTTGATCTAAAAAACCGTTATTATCATTTAGAGGTATACCCAAAATTCGAAATAAATCGTAGACCTGAAAGGCGAGTTTATTTGATCATTCAAACTGATATCATTACTCAGAGGTATACCCAAAATTCGAAATAAATCGTAGAACTAAAAGGGGAGTTGATTTGATCGTACAAACTGATACTATTACTCAGAGGTATACCCAAAATTCAAAATAAATCGTAGAATGTAAAGGGAATAAAAAAGAAACAATTTGTAAGAGAATTTGGCTACTAAACTGAAACTAAATTGAAACTTACCTGAAAATTTTCTTGCTTATTGCTGATGCATCTTTAACGGAAAGAGAAATCATACCATCGAACTGGTTCTTGGCAACTTCTGATTGCACGTTCATCAGCAAATCTAAAATCCGATCCGAAGTCTGCGTATACTGAGTGAAACCTTTCTTCTTCTTAGCAGGCGTGTGCTCAATTGTCAGCCGTTCTGGTGGTTTTGCCACCCTCTTTCCTCTAGATCGAATAGTTGACGAGGATGTATTTTGATGCGGCGAATCTGACAAAGCGTCATTTGCCTTGACGTTTTGAAAATCTTCGTCTTCCATGTTTTTTTCTTCAGACGCATTATCAACTTCCATATGTTCCATCAAAATCTTGGTGACTTGGGGACCGTACTTTGCTTTGAGTTGCGTCACAGTTGTCTCATCGAGGCCGACCTCTGGCAAGACTTTCTTTCTAATTCGATGAACGTCATCTTCTTGCATATGAACTTGTTCGAAAATGGGAGACGTTTTGTTGTCACGAGCCACTGTCTGAATGTAAAATGGCAGTTGAGGAGCAGGAGTGCCATTTGAGCTTTCTTGATCGATTAATTTCTTTCTGTCAGATTGAACAACTGCTAACTCGTGTGGATACTCAATGGAGAAGGTTGGCGCGAACTCGGCAATATCATCTTCGCTTAGTTGGAAGGTTTTTACGCCGTACTTGTACAAATCGTAACTATTTTCTTGTACGACGTTTTCGATCTTCTCCATGTAGTCGAATGTGACATCTTGATGAGGTGAGCAATAAACCTTCCGCTCCTTAACATAAAAGTGCGACTGCTCTTCCCAGTTGTCCGGCTTTCTTGTCATTGCTTCGAGGCGCTGCCGATAAGACTGCAAAAAGGACAAAAAACAAAGCAAGAATCATAAACCTTAAATAATGACTTGTCAATGAATAATAAACAAAAATCTGTGGAATATAAAAAAATACCCTGCTTACCCAGAATGGATAGGCTCCAGGGAATTCCTCCATTTGCACACCCTCAGTTGTCCAAAAAAGCTGCTTATTAATTAGTTTTTCGAGTGCTCTACTGCAGAACTCCGTATCTGGGCAATGACGAACACAAAGTCGAACTTCGTCAACATGTTCTGCTGAAATTACCACGAGCGATCTACTGACATCAATAGATTTTGGAGGGACGTCTTGTTTTTCCCCCGAGTGCAAAATTAAGGAATCTTGACGATCAAGTATACCGGTGCTGTCTTTAGTTGTGCAAGTCTCATATTGCAACAATTCGATTTTAAGAAACGCACATAGCTCATGCAACAACAGGACGTTAAAAGCACTGTTTTGATGTTTGCACTGTTGGCTGATGAAATGGAAAACTTCAGTAAAGGTGTCCTCCCTCTGTATCTTCTTCATCAGCAATTCGTACGCAAAGAAAAACAGACTTTCAGCATCATTCTTGTCTTTGGAGTGGTACCAAAAGTAAGCGAGTGAGCCCCAAATGTACAAATAATTAATTTCTGGATCATGCGGCAATTTTCCAGAGAATGGAGGCCAGATTTTTTCTTCTACGTACATTGACACATAACGAATCAAGAACTCGATAATTGCTTGCTTAGAGTGCTCATGGGAGATTATCCAGTTGAAGTTATCATCTCCTTGATCGTTGAATACGGTGCTTTTGTAGTCGGGTGATATTGTTGCTGGAACCGCTGGAGCATGAACGTTCGGTTTAATTACCTTTTCCAACAATGATTTTAGTTTCTCTGAAGAAATGGGCCTGTTTTCAAAAAAGCACTCGTACGTAGCACTTTCCGTCTCTTTTTCACTTTTACAAACTGACACCTTCTTAATTAACTCAACCACATCGAAACGTGTAGTAGTACTCATGATTTTAATTGAGTTAAACTAATTCTCATGGATCGATTAATACAAGAGTGTGTTAAACACAAATTTAATTAGAATTTTCTCCGTTCCTCTTGTTCTCACTCAGAGTGCACAAAAGAATAAACAAACACCCTTTACACATAGGGCGATTCGGTGGGCAACATACTTTGCGTTGCCGGCATTGATAATGGGGCAACGTGAGATTAAGTTTATATGCTGGGTAGCTTAGTGTGTTTGCGCCTATTCAAATCTTTCTCGGTCTGTTGCTTTATGTGTCGTTCTGTCTCCTGATGCTTCTTTCTATTGGAGTCTATCCAATTCTGTTTCGTTATGTGTCGTTCTGTCTCATGATGCTTCTTTCTATTGGAGTCTATCCAATTCTGTTTCGTTATGTGTCGTTCTGTCTCATGATGCTTCTTTCTATTGGAGTCTATCCAATTCTGTTTCGTTATGTGTCGTTCTGTCCTTTTCTGTTTCTTTTTATTGGAGTCTGCCCAGGTGTGTTCAGTTCTGCTTCGTTCTTTATTTTTCTACTTCTCACATCTGGAGTCTTTACCACATGTCGTTCTTACCTGTTTTCTATATTACCCCTTCTCTCTGCAAAAATGTATCTCTCAGTGTGTGTACCGTTCTATATGAGTCTGATCATGGCTGCATCAAGTGCTGCTTCCATCTGCTTTGTTTGATAAATGCTCTGTTCTGTTCCGTTGTGTGTGAATTTATGCTATTTTCGGTAAATAATTCTTGATTTAATTTTAATTATGCATGTATTATTAATTTCATTTGACATATTTTCTCAATTCAACCATTATTTATTAAGAACAACTAGCCATGTTATATATATAAATGCAGTTAATTGTCATGAATTATATTTGTCAGTTGAATGATTTGTTTTGAAATTCGGGATTACCCGTATCTTTCCGCCGTCTTTCTCGAATAATTCAACATTTATTCCAGTCTTGCTGATTTTATTCATTTCTGGGTATACCTCTAAACAATACCTTGGCCTTTCTCGAACAACTGAGCAATTATTCTAGTCCTGGGAATTTTATTTAATTTTGGGTATACCTTCAAACAATACCTCGGCTTTTCTCCAAGAACTGAACAATTATTCTAGTCGTGGGGATTTTATTTAATTTTGGGTATACCTCTAAACAATACCTTGGCCTTTCTCAAACAACTGAGCTATTATTCTAGTCCTGGGGATTTTATTTGTTTCTGGGTATACCTTCAAACATTCCCCCCGATCTTTCTCGAACAATTCTTCCATTATTTTAGTTTTGCGAATTTTATTTAATTCTGAGCATACATGCATCATCTACACTGTCTAATCTTCTAAATATGCAATCACTTGTCAGTTTGGTTAATTATTAGGAATGTAATAAATAAAAAAAATAACGAAGCATATATTTATTGCACCGAGAAAGTCACAATTGATCAAAAACAATAAGTTCATCATTGACCTCAATTTATTAACATCAAACCTAGCATTCATAATGTAGTTAAATTCTGGATTACTAGTACATTAAATATCAACCAACCGTCCAAATAATAAAACATTATACAGCTAACAACACAGGAAATCACAAGTACAGTAAAAGTTTTATTAAAATTTTATCTCAATTCATGTTAATATATTTAATAATTATTATCATCGTAAAACATCCATGTCATTTATCATTGGCAACGTTCTCATCGAGAGGATCTGCCCAATCCGGTTCAACAACGTTAATCCCCTGCTTTTCTGAACAATCGTTCGATTTCTTCATTTGATGATTTCGGACAAATTCTCTCCTTGTGTAAATTGTACCACATCCCCCGCAGCTATACCTGGTCCTACTCTCGTCATCTTTATGAGTTTCCATATGTCGAGTGAGTTGAAACTGAGTCTTGAATATTCTGAAATACGAAAATACTCTGATAATGCATCGCCTACAACTATACTTCTAAACACGTAAATAGTTTTATTTCTGTTGCTTACGTTCTTTCTTCGCATTTTTCACATGGATAACCCGGACCTGCGTCATGCATCATCTGCATGTGCTTATTCAAATTTCCACTCCAATTGAATGTTTTATTAGGTGTACATAGCGTACACAAATACTTTCCTCCTTCCTTCGCCGGTTTTTTTCTTTTCGTCTTCATAGCCACTACTGGAAGAGCTGGATTCTTGCGCGGTCTCCCGCGGGGCCGTTTTGTAATTGGGATAACCTCCGAATGAGTAACAGCAGACGCCTCAACAGTACAGGATACATTTTGCTTGATCGATGATGACCTAGTGACGCGATGCATCGACGGAGCTGTCCTAAGAGCTGCAAATCTCATGATTTTTGGCGACGCTGCCTGACTGTTGTCTTTTTCTTCCTTCTCTTCCTCTTCGGAATCATTTGCATCCATTTGATTCTCTTCGATCATTAGAACAGGTCTTTTTTTAAGCGGAAGATCAGTTGGATCGCAGCCATCCAAGTGAGATCCTTTCTTTGCTATCCTTAAATCCTTCGCGCTTGGCGAATCATCCACTCTTTTCCTCTTTAACGGATTTACATTTGATTGTATAAGATCATCATTGTTTTCAACGGTATCGTCGTAGTCTTCATTAATATTAGTAAAACGAGTAGTGTCTTCATCAATGACTAATTCCTGCGAATCTGGAGAGGAAGGAGAATCGGCAATTGAAGTTGCATCAGTGTCTGGAGGATATTCAACGGTCTGAGGACACGCCTGAGCTGAATGAAACTCATTCGCAGGAAAAGAATCTGCAACTCTGGGAGCATTCGGAGCTAGAGGAGATTCCGCAATTACAGGAAGATTGAAGGATGTAGGCGAACTCGGAGCTGGTTCTGGAGGAGACGCTGGTGCTGGAGAAGACGTAGGTTCGGTTGGAGACGCTGGTTCTGGAGGAAACGCTGGTTCTGGAGGAAACGCTGGTTCTGGAGGAAACGCTGGTTCTGGAGGAAACGCTGGTTCTGGAGGAGACGCTGGTTCTGGAGGAGACGCTGGTTCTGGAGGAGACGCTAGTTCTGGAGGAGACGCTAGTTCTGGAGGAGA
>VYYJ01001210.1:0-13177 GCA_021029165.1 Cyphoderus albinus | reverse complement strand
GTTCTGGAGGAGACGCTGGTTCTGGAGGAGACGCTGGTTCTGGAGGAGACGCTGGTTCTGGAGGAGACGCTGGTTCTGGAGGAGACTCTGCTGCTGGGGAACTCGGAACTGGAAGAGACTCTGGAACTGCAGAAAAACTCGCAGCTGGAGGAGACGCAAGTTCTGGAGGAGACGCTGGTGCTGGAAAAGACGCAGGTTCTGGAGGAGACGCTGGTGCTGGAGGAGACGCAGGTTCTGGAGGAGACGCTGGTGCTGGAGAACTCGGAGCTGGAAGGTACTCCGGAGCTAGAGAAGATTCTGAAGCAGAAGGTAATCTCGGAACTGGAGGAGACTCTGGTATGGGAGGAGCCCCTGGTGCTGGAGACTTCGGGGCTGGAAGTAACTCTGGAACTGCAGAAGGACTCGCTGCTGGAGGAGAACTCGGAGCTGAAGATGACTCTGAAGTTGGACGCGAACTCGGAGCTAGGGAAGGATTCGGAGCTAATGGAGATTCAGAGACTGAATGAGAGTCCATAGTTGGAGGAGAATCTGGAGCAGGTGACGCAGTGGCTACAGTAGATTCGCGGACTGCAGAAGAATGAAGAGTGCGAGGTAGCTGTCGTCGAATTTTTTTCTGTTTTGCGTCAGCAGTCTGGGTCACCTTTATCTGTATCCGTTCCAACCTTAAATCTCGTGCAGCTTCTGCCAATTTTGTTATCGCCTGCGAGTAATACTCACACTTTGTTTTTGACAAACAAAAACAAATCTGAAAAGTAAACACGATAATGTAATTTTTAAAGAACCAGTATTCATCGAAAACATTGTTAAAACTACAAAATAAAACCTACCTCGAATCCAAAGTTTTTCCCATAGTCCCAAACCATCTCGGAATTTCTTTTAATGTGTTGCTTGGCAAACACGATATTGCGAAATTCGCCATTTGCAAAAATAGTTTGAATCGCAGTGTTTGGCTCGTGACTATGATTTAGCATACGTGCCCACCCGCCCTTCACCGTAGCTTCGACCACGATTTTTTTTGCTTTAATGCCAGCACTGGGAACATCCAATCCACAGGCATAATAGCTGGGATCAAATGGAGACTCGACCTCGTGATACAACACCCCTGTATATTCCATTATAAACTCGCCTTCCTGTATATCTTCCATAGTCTTCATTCCAAGTCCTCGTCCAAACCCCCCAACGAGGCGAATCTTTCTTTTCCACAATTCATTTGCCGAAAATCTGAAAATGATAAAAAGAAAGACATTGTCGAGTCTTTTTAATAAACCTTTTAATTTTATTATTTTATTATAATTTACATAATTGTACTTTATAAAATAACGACTTACGGTCTGTTCTGGCAACTTTTCCCACACTCATCCAAACAAACTTCATAATTTCCTCGTTTGATACAACCAGCACTATCACACTTGACATCACCAGTGTTCTTACAAACACACAGATCTGTGTTGTGGTAGTTCTCACCAAATTCTGCGGTCACCAACTTTTTCATCGATGTTTTCACATCCTTCGAATGGAATTCATCTATAAAGAGATTAAATGGTATTCAAAATGATGTTTAAGTTTACTGGTATACACAAATAAGTGTAGCTCAATAATTGTTACTATCATAAACTTACTAGCTAATAATAACTGGAACCCAAATAACTGTTTGAATTTCTCAGCATCCATCTGCGGAGCGTGCGATTCCCACTCGATTGCATCAATCTCTGACTGCTCCATTTTTATCTGTAAATTATTAATAATAAGAAAACAAAACAATTAACAAAACTTACATAATCTAAATTGTATCAAAAATTAATTTAATCACACTAATTGAGTAATTGTTACCTTAATGAGACACAGTGAAATACTCAATCTATTTACAACTTAAATTAATGACGGATGATAAACATGTTACCACAAATTTTAAAAAACTCCTTGATCGATAAAAACAATTCAACTTGCAATTAGCAAATTAGCCGAAATCAAATCAATCGTTAAAACTTGAAATCGTTGATGGAGTCAGCAGCTATGCTACCTTCGCACTGTTGTGATGCGTTGAGTGGAACGTGAGTCTCGATAGAAAAAAAAACACTTACTCAACTCACTTTACTGACTTTGCTGTTTATGAGTAAATGCTATTCGGCGTCGCATGACACAAGCTTGAACATGAAGCAGAATGTGATGAACAGCTCCAGCACATACTACTAAACAATCCACTAACGGTCAAATTAGCTCTTCCATATTACTTGTAGACATTCACTAATTTGCATACTTTAATTTTTTATCTGCAGCTGAATGAGAAATGAACATCGCTTGAGTAAAACTCTGAAATAGAAGTCTGCGTTGGTCTGTGCGTCTCTATTACTGCTTCATTCTTCGCTGATCTAGCTCCACTTCATATCTCAACGTCATCTCGGCAACCTCAGCTCCATGTTTAAAAGACACAGAAGAAGGATGGTTTTTCTTTCTACTTTCCACATTATGCTCGATTTAATCAAGACTCCTCATAATAATTATACTTCTTTGCTGACATGAATTATGAAACACAAGAATATGGCTTTATTTTATTCGGGTATACCTTCCAATTTATATTTGTTTTAAAATGCAAATCAAACAACTTTATTATTACATCTATTTCTGTTTCTCTCTCCCTCTACTGACTGCCAACTAAAGTCAATGTGATTATTACTTATCATTCCTACTAGTTCAAACATTTTAAACACAGAAGCCACTGGTGTCAAAAACATCCTTCAATTTTATTTATGGGTATACCTTTATTTACTCTAAAATAATCAGATCGATTAAATCATATCATATTAATGAGAAAACATAAATCTACAGAAAACATCTCTACAAATACAAGAAAAAACAATTAAATTGCGTCCAATTCATTCAATTATTAATTTATTCAATAATTTGCAGCACATTCTTACATAAGCTGCGTGCCCTGTTTAACGCCATGTAAAAAAATACTACGTGAATTTTTTCTTCTTGTCTTTGTAGATATGTTTTTCATGTAATCAGCACATGATGACAGATGGGCCTAAAAACTGTTTGATGCTATAAGGAAGTGGAATGTGACGGCATTCTTTGAGCTCCTTTATTAGTTACGCTTTTGAAGGTGCTTTAATCCTATTTTTAAACGATCAAGTCAAATCAATATTTTTTGTGAACGTTATGGCCAACACAAGTGATACTAGTAGCGTGTTTGATGACGACTTTGATCAAGTTCTCGCAGCGCTTCAAATTCCGGAACCAACAGACAGCAGTAAGAAACAAAATGAGGCCGGACAATTTGATGACGGATTTGACCATTTATTCCTCCAAATCCCTAGTCAACATAAACCAACGGAACATTTGCCTTCATCCAATCAAATTACGATCACCAATGCAGCAATTACAAACCCTACTGACAAAAGTCAGACCCAAGACTCGGTCGGTCTCCAGGTCTTTGGCGCATCAAAAACTTTCTTGCGTCCAAGAAACAAGTCCAATCAGTCAAAGCGGGGTTCAAAGAAAATTAAATTGGACGACTTTGTTACAACCACCAAGGCTGGACATTCATCATCATCCACTGCCCGTATCAACAAGGTCGTCGTTACAGGGCAACTTTACAAGATCTACCAAGAAGGAGCCAATTTCGACTTTATTGAATATGTGAACGCAAAAGCAAAAGGCAAAGGACATAACCTTGAAATGACGCCAGTATTCGGGCCTTCAGTCACGCATTACATTACAGACAGATCATCAAATGGATCAATTATAAAAAATGCTAGATATTACATAGCCATTGGCTTCTCTATGTGGATTGTTCATCCTGCTTGGATTAAAGCTGTTAATAGCAGCAAAGACATTTCCAAGGAGGTAACATAAACAACTCAAGAATAACTAAAGCATTATATTTCTCTTCTAACTGTAAACATTCTATATCTTGTAGGAGGATTACGAGATTGCCAACTATGCTGAAGAATGCCTTGTTACTAGAATGGCTCGTCAACTAAAGCTCAAAGTATTGGACGGTATATACATAAAAAAGATCATCGAGATCACCGTCTTTAACTTTCGGTTTCGTGAGGATCACTTGTATGTAAGTAGACACATTAAGTCAATCCTCCACAATGAGTCATTGCCCAAGTTTTTTTTTCATTCTTTTTTATTTAATGACGTATGTATCAATAGCAAGTTCTGAGAGTGAATGGAGCAACTGTCAACCTCACCAAACTGGAAGCAATAAAAAAAGATGTGAAAGGCTCGAGCTTGGATGATGATGAGAAGAAGCGAAATGGTCGGAAGAGTTACATTATTGCAACCAACGTTGGACCAAACATGGAACTTTGTAAACGTAATAAAATAGTATAAACAAATCCTTTTCCAGCTTTTTCATAATATGTCTAACCACTGACTCACATTACTGTGGTTAAATGTAGAATGCTTCGCTTCCTTGGGTTGCCTTACCGTCAACCCCAACTATTTTTTAAGACTTATAGACAACTATACAACTACGCACGACAAGGTTTGGGAAAGTGAATGCTTCATACCAAACCAACTAGTAAAAGCCCAAAACGAATCTCTTGTCAAATTCGACAAGTAGTCTTATTTCAGTTCAGTTGTTTCATTATCATCATTGACACGAGCGAGAGCAGACATTATTCCTGGCCGAGCTGACCCTGTCCTTTTCTTCGATTGTTAATCTCACGCGTGACCTTGTGTTACAACCAATTTACCAAATTAAATCAAAAATAGTAAGATCATTTACTTTAATACTTTTATTATTTAAATATATGTTCGATTGTGTTTTAAATCTGTACAACCAATAGCGATGTCGAGTATTCATTGCGGTTTATTTTTCACTTTTTGTTGCATAGATCGCAATACCGTCAATCCACCATGTCTGACCGTTGGTGTTTCTGGAGCTACTGCTTGGTTCCAAGGGACTGGGAATGCATAGAAGCCGAACCCACTCCACAACAGGAACAAGACGAATGGATGAACTGGATCATGTCAAAGATCACGTACTTTTGCATCCTTACATTATCTCAACACGTTGTAAAATACATTATTAATACCATGCGTGGAAGACAGGGTAGATTCTTCTAATTTTGTTTGGCCTATATTTTTACTTTTTTCAACACCATCATTTACTAATTCAGACGTCATTTTATAAAGTTGTCAGCAATTCGAAATCAGATTATATAATGAAAAACATATTTATGATAAAAACATAGGCTTTTATTTATTTATTTATACTTGGGTATACCTTTATCATATCAACTTTAACTACAGAAGCATTCATCATTTTTTGACAAATAACGGTATACCTCTGTATCATGTAATATCTGATGCTAAAACTATCGACGGTCGTATTAGTTAATATAAATTATACCTGCAGATCTATTTATATCTTTTTACTACAAAACTATTGAAAATTTATGTTTATGAAATGTGTTTTGAATACATTATGAGCGACTTCAAATCATGCTTAAATAAACAACAAAAATATGTCAAAAAAAATATATTTTAATCAAAATCACTTTATTTTTATTTACACAATCCACACCTCAACAAAATCATCAGCAATTCGTTTCAATTACGAAGCTACAATTGACAATGGTTCAATTCTCATTTGCGGAAAAAACGCGGTCAATTTCTCACCTTGGTTAATTTGTTTAATAGCTGACACCATTAAGCGCATCTCTCGACCAGCTACCCATGGATTGATGACACAGTTTGGCGTTTTGGAATGAACAATCATCCGTGCTTCATTCCCGGCTGTCCTGCAATTGACGAACATGGGCACATCAACATCCCACCTGGACAATGGGTAAGCAAAAGGTTGCATGGCCGAAATCGGTCCTGTCTCCACAATCCCAGTGTATTCAACAATGAATGACCCCTTGCGAATCGCCTTCTTCGGTGCCACCACAATTCCATGTGGAAAGTTACTCTGGAACTGTAGACAGGTGGAGTTGAAAGCCGAAATCCTGCAATAAATATAATTCATTACTTCAATAATATTAACCAATAATTTCATTATTAACATAATCAAAATGTATTATAAATATCAGCTCTAGAACAGAATTACCACTGATTTTTGCAGCCTTTTCCGCAAGCGTTGTTGCACTCAATCATTCTGGATCGCAGAGAACACTTCTTCCCATTGCACTTTATCCCCTTCTTAGTCAGCACGCAGTTACACTTTTCCTCGACGTTTCCTAAATCTGCGGAAGGGATGGCTCCTCTTATCTGCATTGCTAAGGCTTCTTTTGTGTCCGGTGCAAACTCATCTATAACCATTTACATTTTTTTTTGTGCAAACGTACACACAACATTATTTGCAAATTTTAATAATGATGAACTTACTGCGCCTAATGTAACGATAGCCCATCACCTGACAAAACTGCTTGTCAAAGAAATGTGGATCAGAGACGTCAACCATTTCGATCACAAATAAATGCCTGTAAATATGTAAATGAAACACAAAACACAATTAAACTAAGAAATTAAAAAAAGTTATTTATTGCTAAAATATTTATTGATTCGGATTATATATCTATTAAAACAACCTTGATCGATTAAACCAAAAGCTAATAAACTGAATAATTATGATTAGCTTGTTATTAAAAATAAATAATTCTAGATTGCGTCAGTAAGATGAATTGTGCTATTCAGCTGGCTACGCTACGTCAACATCAACTTCCCTACTTTGCAACTTTGAGATTAGAGCGGTACACTGTGAGAGATTTCCCACTTATTGTGTTTGATCGTCCGGGGCAATTTGAGATTTTTATATACGTGATAAACATTGAATACGCTCGCTCCACATGTTTCAATGTGTGTCAATCTGTCTCTGTCTGTCTTTGTCTTTTCCAGTCTATCCCAATCTCTGTTTGTATGCTACTTTCTGCACAAGTATACTTCACTATAATCTGTCGTTAGTCAATTCTTGCCAATATTACAAAATTTAAACGAAGAAATGAAATTCTTAACGTAAGTATAGTTAAAGGTATACCCAAAATTACAATAAAACATTCATCAAAGACGAACCACAATAGCTCATAATACTCTTCGGATACACATAATAAAGAACAGACATGTCGTCATTATATGAACAATTTATCTGTTTACTGACTAAATAGCGTTTAACGCACTCAATTATGCTCCAGCTAAATATTGGTACACAATAGTTATCATAGTCATATCCGACATTAATAAAATTCAATTTCAAGTCTATCGGACTATGCCCTGAACTGTTAAATACTATTTGTATTTATTTCGGTACCTCTATGCCTCAGCAACAACACTTATCTCTTCCATTTTTCGACGGCAATTTTGGGTATACCTTCATAGTCATCACTGTATTATCTAATTGTTTTCACACGCATACTAATTGCCATTTTCAAATGCTAATTGTTTTAACCCCTACGCTAATTGCATTTTTAATATGCTAATTGAATATATGCCAATGCTAATTGCAATATTTAATACTGCTAATTGATTTTTATTAACAGAGCTTTATAATTGCGGTTTATATTTCAAAAGAGCTCAGATCTGTACAGATCTGTTCAGGTCTGTAATGATCTGTGCAGATCTATGCCGATCCGTGAATATCTATGTGTGTCTATAAAAATCTGTACGGATCTATGAGGATCTGTGCCGATCTATGAAGCTCTGAGCAGATATTTGAAGCTCTGTTCTAGTTTGTTATCGTATGTTTCGATTTCGACTTGCATCACTCTGCTCCAGCCAGCTGTATAGCATGATGAAATATCATTAGCTCAGCAGTCAAGAATTCGTAATGCAAGTCGAGCGTGTAGAAACGATGACAAGTAGCTTAAGCTACATGTTTTGTCGAGTATTGTAGCAAGCAGGATTCGTAATTTGAAAGTGTAGTATTAGTTTGCATTGTAGCCAAAAAATGGGGTAAAACGATACAAAAATGACAATGAGCGCCGATTCCAAATGAAAAAATAAAAACAGTGCTCTGCTCAGCTGATCAAAAACATTGTGCAGAGACAAAATTACATGCATCAATATGTTTCAATTCGCCCTTTCACAAATTCATTGAGAGTACTCTACAAGTTCTGTCGGGGTAGAGACCGTGTTCAGTCAGATTTTTGTGCAGAACATGTGAAAATGAATTGTAGAAACTCAGCTTACATGTCGATTTTTCCTACTTGTCGTAAATCTGAGCTACACTTCGTGTTTACGAATTCGCTCACGGTGTCGTTTCAAATAGTGTTTGTTTCAAGATCGTTTCATAAAATGCTTCACCACAAGCAAGACTCTTTCTAAGCACATCAAAGCAGCAACAAAGTATTTTGTACAACTCGACTGGTTGTTTAATCGATCAAGTGAACTATTGTTATAGTTTAGTGCGTTCTATTATAGTTATTTAAAGAATTTGTACTACTTAAAAATGGACAAATGCACCATTTGTTTGGAAAAGGTTAATGGAATCGGTGGTACGCCTGGCTGTGGCCACAATTTCCACATTCATTGTCTAAGAGATTGGAAAGATACGCCACGAACCATAGAAATTCGAGACAATGATTTCAACACTGTTAGTCATCATCCCTTAAACACTAGGAACAAATGCCCAGTCTGCCAGATTCGATACAACGAAATCCTGATGGTCAGAAACCCCGGCACACTATATGCTGAAATGATAGGGCGAATTGGAGCTGGACAGGACGAGCAACAACCCGAATTACAGGATGACGATGACGAGACTGACGACGAAATTATATTTGTTGAGGAAGTTGTCAACAACCGAACCTCCGGCTCACGGCAAGGGACTTCTGCTGCGAGGAGAAACTCTGGTCCTGCAGTCTCGGCTCGAATTAATGCTTCCACACAGCAGTCAGGTACAATTCAGATTAAATCTGGAACCTAAATGAACCTCAATTTGGTTCTAACGTTTAATTAATTCTAAATTACAGAAATGGATGTAACCGTTGGTGACGCCATAGAAGAACCAGCCATCCAGCAGGAAATGAGAAATGGCGCCCCATTGGCTGACGACGTCGATGTGAGAGATCCGTCTCAAGTGGCTATCAATCCACAACCTCAACTGGGTAATTTTATAAATTATTAAAGCTGTAAATTATTCGAGTACTTTTTAATCACTTCAGACCTAACTTAATTTTGAATCATATACAGAGCTTATTGAAGACAATGACGATGTCATTGACCCGATCGGAGTTGCATGGCAGACGGAAGGAGCGGAAGGCACAGGGTTACAACATGATATTGTTGCTACTGCTGGAACATGGATGCCACCTCCAGGTTGTCTTGTATGCGACATATGTGGAAGAACCTTCAATAGTACCGCGGCCCTTTCTCACCATCGACCACTGCACGACGGAGTTGAGTTCAAATGTCAGGTGTGTAACAAAACATTTAAATATAGGAATAACCTTGCTGTTCATCAGCGAAAAAAACAACACCGTCCAGAAGACGTCGCAGCAATACAACAAGAACACCGTCGAAATCGCAGACGTCAACGAAATCGGCAATAGAAATTATCTTAAAATTATGCAACTGGTGAATTTATAAACAATGAAATTATTATAATAAAAACATTATCGTATAAAGAATAAGCTTTTATTATTTTAGTTAATGAATGAATATGTTTTTTTTGCATTCTTATAACACATAATTAACCGAGTATATCAATGAGTCTATGAAATAAAAGAATTTATTTTTAATTATGGGTATACCTTTAGAGAAACAACTATATTGTTTGCATTCAACAAAGCACTGTAACGTATTTCGATTGAATTTATAATTTTGGGTATACCTTCACCAAATTTTAGCTATTTCTTCATACACAATCCATTGATACAGTTATTTATAGTTATATGTATAAGCACAATTAAATACAATTGCATGATGACATTAAACGTACTCTGTTAGAAAAATCCGATTATAATAATTCCCGGTATATATATGTCATAATTGGTTAAAGTATTGGCAGTTTAATTATACAGAGTTGATAATTCCTTACATAATTTATTCTACGTGTCCAAATAAAAAAATTGACATTTACATACGGATACCTTTATTTGCAATACGTGTTCGTTTTAGCTCCGATAAAAACTTATAATAAAGCCTATTGCTCTCTATTTCTTGTTGAATGGTAAAACCCCTACCTTGCAAAAAATAGTACTGAAGAACACTGTCAATGCTGTTGAATTTGACTTTCATTAATAAATGTTCAATAATACTTGCATCATGAAAGCAGTATTTAGCAATCTCTGCTCTAGTGCTAGAGTTACCGTCAAATTTCCTATTTATCTGATTCATGGGAAATTCCTTCTTATGATATTCAGATGCCAGGTACTTTCTAGACAAGAATTTTAATTTACATGATTCATCTTTAGTGTGCTTTTTGAACAGCTCGAGCGAGTCTACTATCAAACGTCCACATAGCATAAGGTATCCTTTATCGTCTTTCCAAGTAATCCACGTTTGTTTGGTGGCGCAGTCGGTAGAGATACTATCAGCGCCAACGAGACGTCCCAGCACGTTACTGAAAAATCATATAAGTATATCACTTATAGATGTTTATCAAAACAAGCCAAATTGATTAGATAAATAAAAACAATTACCAGTTTTTCAGGATCTCGCATAACCCATCATCCTGCTTGCTAAGTTTTCTAATTCGGTTCTGAATGCTCGGCAGATCGAATCTTCTAATATTATGGCCACATAGTATATCAACATCCATATGGGTTACAAGTTTCGTAAAAAACAATAGCATAGTAGCTTCGTTTTTTAAATCACACATGCACGTTAGATTATCTTTTCCATGGTCACACTCGGCAAACGCGACGACTTTAGCTTCATCAAAGGCATCACACGATCGACTAGTCAGCACCAAGTCCAATATAGTGACCGATTCTAAAATAATCATGAAAGCTGTAAACGGTATGCAATGTCGCTCTTATTTTAAACACAAGTTACAATCAAAATATACCATTGGACAATATATTGTAATCAGCTATGTGGCACGCGATAGTGTAAATTGGTGTTCTGCCATCAATCAACACCCCTCCCAGCACTTTTGTCTCTATGTCGAGATAGAGTGTTCGCAAAATTATCGGTTTTTGAATGCTGTCAAATGTCGCTTCAAGAAGATCAGTATAAAGAATGTCGATCTCCATATCACATGTAGATTCCTTCTGATGTTTGTCTAAATATAAACATTAACATAAAACATGTGTTTTGTAACGCATTAATTTAAATTGTAATTTACCTCTTATATAATAAGCATTTCGGTTCAGTGTCAAAAATGTCGGGGTTTTAAATTTTGTATCTACAAGAAACTTGTCATTCGTTGGAATGAAGTGTTCGAAAATCCCATCAACTATATCCCCAAAATCAGGCGATTTCAAGCATTCTACGACATGCGGCATAAAGCTACAAAACAATTCAACATGGTATTTATAATTATGTATAGACAAAATCAATATATTTTTAAAACATAAAAAAGATCTCATACGTTGGACTTGTCAAGAATATCTTAATAAAGATTCTGTTGCTTTTCCTGTTACTATAATCCTCATGAACAAATATAGATGTACTATTTCCATATACTTGTTCCAAGCGCTCAACAACATTTGCTCCTAAATAGATCACGTAAAATTCATCCGGGAGAACCACTCCGGATGCCCTGATGCTCCTTAACCTTGTGCAGACTTTATTTTCAATCATCTCCTTAAAAAACTTGACCCTTTCTTCTGGCATATGTCTAACATCTTGCAGTCTAACGTAAAGATACTGGTGATAGCCATGTACATTAACGCAAATCGACGGAGATAATGTCGACCCGTCAGATTCCAACCTGCCGAACATTCTATAAAGATTCATGTATAAGTTGAATCAATTTTATCGCATCCGACATACGTCAACATAAAAATGAAAAAATGATACTTACCTTATTATCGTTTTAAAAAAGTCATCAGAATGGCAAGGAGATCCAGATAAGTCCGCTGAGGACAGAGTTGCGTCAGTTGTTAAACAGTAAAACGAAACATTTTTGCTTCTATCTGTATCACTAATGATAGTTGTTACTCTGGATCGATTAAAACTTTTAATTAAGTCTTCCATCTTCCCTAAATGAACGATGGATGTATCCATGTCATATACATCTTCTGATTTATAATAAACAAAATCCTTACAATTTCTTTTACTTAAATAATCTACCAATTTTTTGATTTGTGAGTCCATCATTCCTTGCAACACTACGTCCAAAGTTAATTAATTGTAATAAAAATTATTTAGTTAGATTACTAACTGTTTGTGAAATCGACAAAACGCTAATAATGCAATTTATATTCCAGTGATAAATAATTAACGATATAAGTAGTGATATAATTTGATCCACCAACAACATACAAAGTGGAATTTGACGCCTTTCTGTTAAACCAATCTTCATTGACCGACGCAGTATGGTTGTTATTAGTCGTAGTTAAATTAAGCTATTATATTGTTGGATATTACACCAAACACTGGACCCTGAAAATAATAAATGTTGTCCTCTTTCAAATGATCTCATTACAAGATTTTGTTCTTTATAGGAAACACAAACGCACAACAAATCAGACATGAGAAGACTAAAACAGATTAGTGCGGCATAATGAAGACACAAAAAGATAGAGACAGATTGACATATCTTCAAACAGACAAACCCAGTCAAAGGTATACCTGAACTTTATGTAAACTTTAAGACAATTTTTGTAACAATAATAATAATAATTTTATAATAACACATAATTTATTGTTCATGTTTTTGTTTTTCATTGTTTTCTGAACATATTTTTATGATTTAATGATGGTCTAAACTATTCTATATACATTGTTAAGGTAAACATTTTCTCTTATAGTATAAAGTCAGATTAGTATACAAACAAATCTAAATTGGTTTATTATGATATATAAATTATATAGTTGATTAATATACTACATATAAATATAAATATATTTAAAAATTAATACTGAATATAACTACATTCTCCTCGTTAATCTTAACTACACTTCTAAATACGGAACATATAAAATAAATTAATCATTACATGGTGTGAAACACGGCAATATGATCCTCATAAATCAACATACTTGTGAATTTTTTAGTACATCCGTGTAAATCTGCGTATTTGCACTGAATGTATTTGACTTTCGATTCTAAACG